>JAWQRN010000338.1:0-31193 GCA_033557685.1 Sperchopsis tessellata
ATTTGAACGTTTTTCTCCTCTTGTGAGTACTCAAAGAAATTGGAAAGGTACTGTAAATTCATTTTAGAATCTCTAAGGTACGTTTTAATAGTAATCCAATTTTTTAAGCAATCAGAATCGTCAATAAACGTCAGTTTAAGCGATTTTATAAATTTCTTAAAACATTAGACAAATTTATTACAGGAGCTATTTAGATAAGCAAAGTTGCTCTTTTTAGTCGTTTCAGGTGCTAAAAACGCTAAAAAGTGCATCATTTATTTGAACGTTTTTCTCCTCTTGTGAGTACTCAAAAAAATTGGAAAGGTATTGTAAATCCATTTTAGAATCTCTAAGGCAAGTTTTAATAGTAATCCAATTTTTTGAGCCATCAGAATTGTCAATAAACGTCAGTTTAAGCGATTTTATAAATTTCTCAAAACATTAGACAAATTTATTACAATAGCCATTTAGATAACCAAAGTTGCTCTTTTTAGTCGTTTCAGGTGCTATAAATGCTAAAAAGTGCATCATTTATTTGAACGTTTTTCTCCTCTTCAAGCCTTCATATTGACGAAAAACACACTGCAGACCAGTCTTAACTTCATTTAACTTGAAATCGCTACTGGAGAATATAATCACCAAGAGGCCACCATTCTACAGAGTCAAAATAGCCCAACAAAGTACTAACTATTGGGCACTACTACTATATAATGTACTACCGGAAAGCATCAAGCGGAACCCCTTCAAGAAGTGGGTGATACAGAGATTGGTAGATCAAGCCCTCTATACCATACATGGAGTCCAGTATTGAAGCAATACCACAATAATTTGACCACTGTATTGTTAATATATATAACAGGAAAATAAATGTAAATTAATCTACCACATTTTTGTAGACTATGAACTGGTATGTATATATTTTCATTCGTCCTTGTTTTATAGTTGTGGTGGTCTCAGTTTTTTTTTTTGTAAGATAATCTATTCATTTTAATGTCACATATACTTGCTATGTATATCAATAAAAATAATGGCATCACACCATATTTTTTAAAGGTTTACAATGTTCACATGCCCATGCCAAGATACCATAGCAAATATGCGAGTGAAACATACTGGTCTTGTATAACCGGCGATTTGGGCCGGTACCAATACCCTATATCTGATCTATAAGATTTAGGTCACTCGGTGTAAACACCTTATTTAGTCCATGACCTATATTATTATAGGTAAGCGGTTTGGGCCGGTACCTTTACCCTATATCTGACCTACAATAGGTAACGTAAATAACGCATAGGTATCTTACCTAAATTATTTCGTATCAGTGTAAATACTGGTCTGAAGTAGGCCACGAATTTAATACCAAAATACGCCACTTGGTGGTGTAAGACGTTTAAAAGTTTGAATTAAGTCGTTTATTTAAAAATTTATAGACAACGTAGATTTTAAAAATGTCGTGTGCGAAGATATCTATCTTGTAGACTCATCTTTTGCACAAAATTAACAAAAACGTTGGTTTAAATTTTAAACACAAAAGGGTTAACTGTCATTGTTTGATAATATAGAAATCTGCCATTTTAGCTTTGCCTACAAACCAAAGAGGGCGCTGTAGAGGGACGACCTATGCAAGTTGCCTACTGTAGGTATGATACCTATTGTAGGTAAAGTACTCAAGATGCGGTGTAGACAGCTACCTAAAATATAGGTAAACTGACCTACTGTAGGTAGAAAATGCGGTGTATACTAGGCCAATGAAAGTTATCTATGCTTCGTTCATCGAGTAAAGAATGCTTGTATATACTGGGATATATGGTCGTTCTCACAAGCACTATTGCCGGTAAAAATAGCAGTATTACTTTGTGCAGCTAAATGTTGTTTCTGGGTGGAAACCGTCTAAAGGCTCTGAAAAGAGCCGATGTTTCATCCACTATTGTACGGAACATTTTCAAGGTAAATGATGGTACTTCCATGAGTGAACTCAACACACTGACCTATATATAGGGACTGGGGTGGGGGATGCACACTAGAGTAGGGCCTTTTCATTCGGATTATTATTATCGAGTACAAAAATAAGTCTGGTGGGTTTTCCAAATGATGGGAAATTAAAAAACACCGTTCCTATAGCGATTATAAACCTCAAACGCTTTTTCGTTTCTGTGAAAATAAGAAGCATCTTGAGCTAAGAGTCTAGTATCTTCAAAAATAATGGTATGACTTGTTTCATGACGATGTTCAACCACGGAGTAGTGTGACCAATGCTTGGCTTTTCCTATATAGACCTTACCTCAGGGACAAGTAGCCTGAAAAACCCCTTTGCTTGCAACGGGATGTCGTTTTTGAAGAAAAGAGAACCTTCAATATCTTTTAGATTAGAGAGAATACTGTTTTGATAACAAATTTTCTTAGTATGCAGGCAATTTTATCGGTTCGAATCCATTACAAATGGTAGAAACGCTGTTGCTTTCTTTATAGTAATATTTATAACAGCAATAGGTAGATTCTGAAGGCGTCTTTTTGACTTTCATATCTTACAAATTATATCCATTGGATAAAAACGCATCGGTAACTGTAAGCTGTACTAGCGAATCACAGACCTTTTCTGACAGAGGTGATTATGTGACAGCGCATGCAGCTACCTATTGTATAGGAGGGTTTATGATAAACAGAATGAAGAAGTGAACCGCCAAATCTACGTTTCAACGATTATGCATCAAAGAGAATTTTATTTGACTTACGTCAATTAAATTGCCCAAAATGAATTAAATGATGTTCCAATTGTCCATTAATTTGACGATGAAAAGGAAAATAATGTTATTAGTGTTTTAAGACCTATTTTGTATACACATAACACTACTAAATGTATTCATAGATATTTAATATTTATGTGTTGCAACTCTAAATCAGGAAGTACCATGCCAGAGATTACATATAAATTTAATTAGTTTTATAACCATTCCAATTCTAATATCAGAAATCACCAAGTGTTTATCTGCGACAGTAAAGTACATCATAAAATGTGTCAACATATTCTGGAACCATGGAATTGGTGTATCGTAAGAGGAGTGGAATAACAAAGTATTAAGTCATTTTTATTTTTCCATATTTTGAAGAGAATTCTCAAAGTACAGAAATTATGTTTCGCAAGCCTCTGTTGCCATGGAAACAAATCCCAGCACTTTTTATTGCCAACCTAAAAAGCTTGACTGTTATCGACCATATAGCTTTAAGCTTGTCAAATTTAACTTGCATGACATAATCACCGGTTATACTCCTTATAGTGGGTCGCATGTGCTATATACCATATAAGTATCATCCCACTTATCTAACTATTATAAGATAGGTCCATACTGAGATGTGAACATGATTCACCTCCCCCCTCTCTACAGGTTGTATTTTGTAACAGAAATTTCTGGACCATGGTTGTGTATTTGATTCTTGTTTATTTTTGATATTGAAAATTCCTTTAAAATTGGCGCATGTTATTTTAAGATATTCAATTCTAATGAGACAATGGTCTATAGCTTAGGCTTCTTACATATGAGTTACATGGTAGAAATATACATTTATTGGTAATACAGACAGTAAAAATTAAATAATACTAAGGTAGGATTATAGAAATTTGTTTCGCAATGAGAACCCAAGTTGTCTTAGGGAGAGATGGAACATGTCTACATGCGCATCAATGCTGTGGAGTGTTGAGCACATCTTAAATATTGGATAATTAATCAGGATGTTAGTTCGGGCATGGGGGAAACAAGTGTTGGTGCCTGACAGAAGTAGTGGGTACATGAATGTTGATATATGCAAGTGAAGCAGGGACATCAATTAAGTTTGAACAGACATGGTGTCTATTATTTTCCGAAAACCATTTAAAGAAGTCATGTGGAGAGTTTCCAAGAGTATTCCATTGGGATATCCTTCCTCTGGATATATGTCGAATGGGCGAAAGTATAGATACTTGTGAATTTCTCTCTGAATTCTTTCAGCAAGCAGGTTGTATTTCCTGTAAAAGGGGTTCCAGATTGTGCAGCAGTATTCCAACTTGGAACGTACAAATGCATAGTACTAAATCTTAAATACGTCGGTATCAGAAAATTTGTTTGACGATCTTATGATGAAGCCAAGCATTTGATAGGCAGAAATAGTGATATCACAAATATGGTAGTTGAAGGAGAGATGGCTATCAAATTTGACACCAAGATCAGTAATGGTTCCACAGCGAACTAGTTGGGATTCGAATATATTATAAGAAAAGATAATCGGAGTTGATTTTCTGATATAAGTCATCGCTTTGCACTTGTTAATGTTCAAGTACAGTTTATTGGAGTCACACCAGTCGTGGAGTCTGTCGAGATCAGGGTGAAGGGAGATGCAATCGTGGGGGTCATTCATTCGGGCATATAGTTTAAGGTCATCAGCAAATAGCAGCTTGGAGTTATGGAGGGAGTATATATACCAGTAGGTATTATCACCAATAATTTAGATTGGTAGATCCATAGTATTTGAAGCTACTATAAAATTACTGATACTGTAAATATGAAAATAAATACAAAAAAGCAAAGTATTTATGTTTTTGAAAGCAATTATTTGAAATTATGGTTGACGACAAAAAAGTACGAATTGATTTGCTGAATGATTAGTAACTCCAGCAATATTAAAAAAGTACTTACAAGTATGTTTCTTAAGTTTTTGATTTTCAAGAGATAATTGCTCTATAGCTTGTAGCAATTCTTTACATTGGTTCTGTGCAACTTCCAAATGGTCGGTGAGATTGTTTATCACTGAACACTTTTCAACCACTAATTGATCTTTTTCATGTATCTTTTCTTTCAGTTTCTGTTCGAGTTCTTTACATTCTTTTTCCTAAAAATACTTTTAGATCTAACAATTGTAAACAGAAAAACAAATGGTGAAAGAACCTACCGTTCGATCTAGTCTTGTTAAAGCTGTATCAAGAGACATATGTAGTTGAGTTATTTCGGCATGATGTTGTTCCTGAATTTGCCTGTCAGATATTGTATTTGTCGTACGACCTTTCTGCATCATTGTCAGCTGTTCTAGTAAATCATTATTAGCATGTTTAGAAGCTGCATTTTCTTCAGTCAGCTAAAAAAAACATATTTGTAATATTTATTATCAGTAATATCCAAGCCTCTTTATACCTTCATAAAATCTTCATGTAGTTTGTTAGTACTAATTTTAACATTTTCTATTTCAGCTTGATGTCGAGAAATTTCTTCTGTTTTGGACACTATAATGTGAAGAAAAATGAAGTTATGTACAATTAATTGGTATATGTAAGGAAAATTAAAAGTGGATCTATGCAGGCAGCTTCAATATTAATTCGATTCGGATGATTAAATTGTTTGATATTTGATTAAGAGAATCATTAACTCAACCATTTTGTGGGAATGCTGGCATGGAAGAATTAAATGATTACATACAAATAAGCAGTACTTCCATAATTTTGAAGGAAGGAAGGAAAACCAGGAGTATACTACACATAGTGCTCAAATATCGTAGAAAAGTAGTTTTTTAGTGGTTGCGCATACTATTTGATGTGAGGAGAGTTAGTTAAAAATTGACAAATAATTAGAAGACTGTTTCTATGTTGTCCATGGTGGAATAGATGGAGTGAGTTTCTATATACATATAGAAAGGTGATCTTTCTAAGCACAGAAAAAACAATTAAGAAAGAAAAATTACGTTATTTAAAATTCACAGAATTTAAAATGGTAGTAACCGATTTCAATCTATTCGATCACTTTCAAATTGTATTTATAAGTATTGAAAAACTTCTTATATATTACTCGGTGGTGGTGGGAGGTACAAATCGCTCCATCCATAAAACAAATGACAAGTTTCACTTCTCAATATACAGAAAATCCACCTCCGCAGCTCTAATTTTATCTAAACACAACGGATACAACATTGCTTTTTCTTCAACATGGAGTTTAGAATAGAATATAAATATTCTTTATTTATAGTGCACATATAATGTGCATAAATGGTGTTAACAATATATATATATAAAATATCACATAAATTTGTACATGTAAATGTTGATAAAAACAATCACTTAAGAGATGCAAACACAAGACTCCAACTTTCATAACACTAAAAAATTTGTAGGTTAAAAAATTCCTCCAAAGTATAAAAGGAAGTACCTTGCAGCCTCAACCTAATCTCTTACGTATTCAAACCTTTCATTGTGTCTCGCAGATGGTTGTAGATACCCACAGCTTGAGTGCGGTTCTGGCGCTAAATCACCAGAAGTAAATGGTGCTTATATATAATTTGATATTTTGTATCTTTATCTTCATTTAGTAAAATATTACTATTTATGTTACAGATAATAAATTTTTTACAGAAATCATAAAAGCTATTCGTTAAAAATATGTACACATTATTTTTAAACCTAATTATATTATCACTCTGCTTTAATGCCTCTGGTAATTTGTTGAAAAATGCCAGCCCTTCATAGAAGAGCTTTTATTCACTCTTGTGATGTGAAAAGATAAGAGATATCTTAGATGATACGGAGCATAATTTTCTCTAATCCTTAGTTGTTCTGTTAGTTTCTCTGGAGAAAAACCAGCATTCATTTGATTCAGTAACACTAAGACTACCCATCTTATCATAAGAGTTACTGGTAACCAGTCCATTATATTTAACATTGTTCATATCAGAGTATAAATGTCACATATAATATTCTCATGGCTTTATTCTGCAGAATTTGAAGTCTTTCTATTTTCTGATTGGTTGCAGGAAAAAAGTATTGTTTGACAATGTTTGAAGTGTGGTTCAACAATTGTATTATCAATGAGCCTCTTGGTCCAAGAAGTCATTTGTTTAGATATTCTATGCAGGAAACCAATTCTTTTACCAATCTTTTTACACATATTGTCTACTTGGTAAATGAATTACATATTTGAGTCTAGGTATACTCCAAGATACTTTATGTGCTAAACCTTTTATTTCTAATCATTTGTTAGCAAACGGATTGAATTTGTTTACCGATCCCATTATCATTTAGTTAATTTAATTAATTTGTTTATGCATAGTCATTTATAGAGTGCATGGGTGTTAATAATTCATTGTTTCCACAATTTGTTTATGGTCATAGTTACAAACTGACAAAAACAAATCACCTGCAAAGAGATTGAGAAAGCAGTTGTCTAGATATAAGTAAATGTCGATAATGTATATAATGAATAATAATGGACCCAACACACTACCTTGGGGTACACCGTACTAATTTTCAATCAATTCAGAAACTTGTCCATTAAATTTGGTTCTTTGACCTCTCATATGAAGATAGTTGACAAATCATTTTAGTGCTGTACCCTGAATACTATAATGTTGAAGTTTTTCAATCATTATTATTTTGTCACTAGTGATTTTGTTCTGACCTTAATTCAAGTGCTTTCTTATGGATGTATTCGGCACAGTGTACTATACAGATCTCATCCATCTTAAGTATTGTAATTCTCAGAAAAAAATGTCCTTCAAGATATTCTGGGTGATATATTAAAAATACTTCTACTACATCATATTCTTTGACATAAAAGAATTTAGTAGATGGTTATTATCGTTTCAAACATCTTGCTAACTGTGGACAAATAAAGTATTGGGTCTATAGTTGTTTAAAAATGTCCTATCCCTTTTCTTGAAAATTGGTCTTATAATTGTTCTTTTAGTGGGTTAGGAAATGTACCTGTCTCCAGACAAAAGTAGACAATATATGATAATGGCCTAGACATCAGGTCCAACATATTGTCACGATTTTACTGGGTTCAATTTAAACTATTTGTCAAATTATACTTCATTTTATTTAGTATCAGTTATTTACAGTACAATTAGTCTCTCGCATTTCTCTTCGTTCCAAAGCGAACAGACAGTTTCACTAGCTAACGATGCTGCTTCATGGCGATAAGCACAAGAGGTCCCTTTCTTGCAGGTTTAGTAGTGCTAGAAGTAACAGACAACTTTCTTCCTTCGGGTTTCATCTTCTGGCCGATAGCTGCACACTGTGATCTTGATTCCGGTCCCTTGGAAGATATACTCCAGCATGTTATGTATGGTCCTTCAATCCAATCCGTCCAAGCTGCATCCGATTTTCGGCATGGCCAATTTATTGCACTCTTCTTCCGCTAGCGGCGTCTTCAGTTTCTGCATGGAATCCCAAAGAGTCTGGTATATTGGTTTTTCTTTGGAGGTCTTTTTAGTCAAATTCTGCGATTTCTTTCAATCAGTTTCAGAAGATGTTTTTCTTCCACCAGCTGTCTTCGTAGTTGGCCAACTTTTCCAAACTTCTTATTGAATACAGCGGCTATCCCTCGGGACATTCTCAAGTCGCAGTGGGCAAAAAGGTAGTCTTCTGGCAACTTGAACAGGTCTCCTTGCTTCTCAATTAACACGTTATGGTGGATCTTCCGAACATTGTTATAGCAGGCCATGAATTCTTAAACTCCAATTTCAACAAGGCTTCTGTGGACCCTTGGATTTCTTGAGACTCCTCCAACAACATTTTCTTAGCATCTTCAGTAAGTACATGGAGCCGCTTGGCAAAATTTGCAAAACCAGGCACAAATCTTCTGTAGTAAGTGCACAGTCCAAGAAAACGGTGCACCTGGTGTTTGTCTTTAGGAATAGGCCAATCCAGTACTGCAGATATCTTTTCTGGGTCTGTAGCTACCCCATCACTGGAGACAATGTGACCCTGATACTTTACTTCTCTCTGGAACAAGTGGTACTTCTTCGGACTTACTTTCAGATGGACATTCCTTATCCTCTGAAAAACTTCTTCCCAGTCACCTTTGGTGTTCTTCAAATGATTTTCCTATTACAATGACTCATCAAGATAGACCAGACAGGTCTTCCAACACAAGCCCTTTAATACCAGGTCCATTAGCCTTTCAAAGATAGCAGGAGCATTACATAGGCCAAAGGGTATCATAGTGAACTGCCAGTGTCCTATACCAGTAGTAAATGCTCTCTTTTCTTTGTCACTGGATGCACAGCCACTTGCCAGTATCGACTTTTCAGGTCCAATGTTGAAAACCACTTGGCTCCAGCTAACGTATCCAAGGTATCATCGATTTGAGGGTAACAGTCCTTCGTGAGATCATTGAGACGTCTGTAATGCACACAAAATCGTGTAGAACCATCCTTCTTCTTCACCAACACCACTGGGGAAGCCCAAGGACTACTGGATGGCTCTATCACATTCTGCTCCTGCATTTCCTTACGAAGTTCCACAGTTTCTTCTCTTTTGGCACATGGCAGTTGCCTGGGATTTTGTCTTATAGGTATTGTTCCTCCCGTATCAATTCGGTGTTGGACCAGGTTAGTTTTTTTCTTGCAGCAGCTTCTTGACTTTCTTCCATTCTTCTGGTGGTAATTGATGAGAAATTCAGTCTGGCCAACTCTTGAGGTAGTCTTCGATTTTGCTTTACTGGTATGACATTTTCATTACAATGAGTCATCCAAGATACTGGTTCCACTTTGCCAACACTTTTGCTTTGGTTAGATTCACTGAGAAGTTGCTTGTATTCATAACATGCAGTGGGACTTGTCCTTGGTTACGCACTAATGTCCTTCTTAGTATTTTTCTCTTCGATATAGGGTCATTTGATGGGGACTCGATTATGTCCATTGAGAGGGTTTCTAAATCATTTTCAGTCTCAGCGTGTAGAATTTTCTCAGTCAATGCTGGGATTTCTTCGTTTTTGATGAGGAGGAGATGTACACTTGCAGGTAATCTGGATGGAGGACTGAGATCAATTTCTTCATTTCCCAAGCAAAGAAGGCGGTACTTAATGTTGATATCAATGTCATTGGCGTTCATGAAGTCCATTCCCAAGATGGCTTCATCCATGTTACAAATATTGTTCCACACGGCTTCTTCCAAAACTGATCCATACCTTTCTGTGTACTGGGATCCTAGCTACTGTGGCTGTTTTTAGTCGAATGTGTCCAGAATGTATGATTTCTTCTTGCCGTACATGTCTCGTCGGATAACGGAGTTATTGGCTCCAGTGTTGACAGTTAATTTGCACTGTCTAGCTCCTATAGCACCTTTAATTATTAAGCTGTTCATCTGTTGCCCTATGATTTCGCCAGCGTGCACCCCTTCTCATTGGCAGTATTTAGTTTCCCTGGTTCTGTTTCTCCTCGATTTCCCGAGAGTTCCATCTTGTGCGGCACTTTGCTCATATATGCCCTTCCTTTCCACAACCATAGCACCTGATTTTGCTTCTTTCAGGTCAGGCAACCATTGTATTTACATTTTTCTCACTCTCTTCATCGATCACTTCGCGAAGTTTAGAAGCCGGATGGTTCATTTTATAAGCTGCATCGAATTTCAGGGCTGTTCCAACTGCTTCCCAAAACGTCTTATGACTGCCGGTTTGGATTGCCAGGGCCATCTAGGCCATTAGTAAAGATCTGCACTGTTATCATAATTAGGATAATCTTCTGGAAGGTTCCCATAAGTCAGTCTTGCCAATCTTTCTATTTCTGCGGCATATTCCTGGATACTTTTACTGTTCTTCTTTTTCTTTGTGCAGAGCTGCGCTAGGTACACAGGTTTCAAGTGGTTATCTCCAGACCGAGACTCCAAAGCATTTGTCATTTCTTGAAAGTTATGTCTTAATTGCAATGGAACATTACGCAAGACCTGAAGAACCGTTCCTTGTATGGACATAGTCAGGTTGGTTATCTTGTCCGCTTCATCCCAGTTGTTGTACATAACGGCCAACGCAAACTGTGTTTTACATAACGACCAGGAAGTGCTGCCGTCAAACTTGGGTACCTTTACTTTCTGGCTACGGTATTCTGTAGGCGATGATATTCCCTGCTTACAGATCTTGTGAACACGGGTTTCCATTTGTTTAAGTTGCTGTTGGGTTCTTGTTTCTACTTCACACACTTGTTTTGATTTGTTTTCCATTTGAATTTTCATTTCCCAAATTTGATCTTCAATTTTCAAGCTGTTTTGACTGTTTTTCGACTTTTTCTTCAAACTGTTTTCCTTGATATTCTATCTTCTTTGCTTGGTCATGTAATTGTGATTTCATGTTGCTTACTTGATCCTCAATCATTCTTACTATGTCTTCTTATATCTTTTCTTCGAGTCGAGTTTACATGTCACAAACTTGGTCTTCAACTTTTCTTACTTGGCCTTTTGACTGTTTTTCGAGTTGAAGTTGAATCAATTTTGTCAGTTCCTTAATATTCATCTCGGCTTCTGAATCTGACTTAATTGCTCTTTTCTCGACATTTTGGTCACTTCATTTTTCTTCTGACACTCGTAAATTCACTTAATTTTATTATTAATTCATTTTTATTTTTTTTAAGTTCAATATTATAAGACAAAACCGCGCACCTGACATCGAATATCATGATTTTACTGGTTTTAATTTAAACTATTTGTCAAATAAAACTTTATTTTATTTAGTATCAGTTATTTATAGATTTAACACTAACATTTTATTTACAAACACTTATTCACTAATTTAAATAACATTTCATTTACAATCACAAGCTATTTACATTTAATATTTTATTTATATCACCCAGCGTGTTACATTTCTTGTGTACTGTCTTGAATGGAAATCACTAGTGAATTCTTTCCCCATCAGATGTAGTCCCTTTAATAGCCAGCAGCTAGGTCCAAGCATTTCTTTTGTATTTCTTAGGAATTAGGAGCAGTTGGCCACATACAGAGATTCTAAGAAATCTGGCCAGCTGCATACAGAAATTCTAAGAAATCTGGCCAGCTGCATTTGTGCAAGCTGGATTCTTCTAATTTTGGTAATGGGTTATCTTACAACACCTGCATTGTTGCTAACTCGATATCGGATGTACACTTTTCCTCCTTCAAGAACTCAAGCCCCCCTTCGAAAAAATGCAGGATCTTCCATGCTTGCTATTACTATGGGTGTAACAAGAAATAAGACGATAGTTATCAAAAAAATGGAGTCCTCCTCGTATTCTTTGAGTCAATGAGTGCAAGAACATTTGGGAAATATCGAAGGTGTTATTCAAGAGTTTAATATTGGGAATTCTGTTTTTAATACTGTATTTTTACATGTAGAAAATGTAATAAATCACCTGCAAAAATTTTACCTGTCTCAAGTATTCTTCTTGATGACTTCGATACACTTTGCACCTACACACAGACACTGAATTTGTTACAAGCTTGTCACCTAATCGCACGGCTCCCACCTAGGTATTCTCTGAAAATGTTCACCTTCACCTCTGCTCTCACAAATTGAATCCCTACAAAATATGATCCTGATCAATTTATTCGAAAATAATTAGTACTTGTAGGCACTCCAGCAGACTTGCTGTTGCACGCACTATGTTCATTATTTATGATGCAAGTCCTTCAGAAGTTGGTCTGATTCCCATTCAGAACAGCACAATTAAGTGGGCTCAGGATTTTCGCACAAGGTGTATTTGCAGATAACAAACATGACATTTCCCTTAAGTAGCACCATGTCTCAAGCAATCATAATGAGATATGATGTTATTGATACCAAATAAGTATAGAATTATGGATATTCTAGAGGATAAGGTTGTTTAGATGAAACTGGTTGGTAACATTTATACGGGACTGATGGAAATTGGTCTTAAGTTTGAAAATATTCACATTTATGACAATTATTATGTAAAACTTCTATATAAGTCACTGTGCTTTGTGTAACCCTCTCTGCTACATTTCTTGCCATGAGCTGAAGTGCTTAGAAGTATTTCCACCAGTAAGGTATTTCATTTTAACTGGAAGAACTGGATTCTGTGTGCTGAAACAATATTCAACTGTTTCTTCATTTCATACTCAGCTGCTACATAACCACGAAGATTTTTCATTTCCCTTTTGGCAGATACTACTTCTTTATGAAGCTTTTGTATTGTTTGTGCTGTAACTGTTAATCCCCCGAACTACAACCTGCCACCTTTCCTATGCTCTTGTATCATCTTCAGCAGTTCTTGAATTTTCATACGTTTGTTATTCAACTGCTGACCAAGTTGTGCCTCTATTTCTGGTACATCATTCTCCAAGAGTCTATTTTTTAAGGCATCCATGTAAACATCCTTCTGTCGCAACTTCAGTTCCTTCATTTTCATATGCTCTTGTAGTGTAGAAATTGCAAGCTATTTCCCCAGGACAGTGGAGCTATATAAAGGATTAAGCCAAAGAGATAAGGGCATTCATATCCTTCAAAGGGGCCCTCAAGGGGGGCTTTTCTGACAAATAAGAAGGCTACAGAGAGGGTAATACAGAAAAAAATAAAGGTTACCTCTCCGATTATAGTTGAAATCAATAAAGACAAATTAAACAATCAATAAACATTCCTGTTAACAAAATTCAGAGTACAACTATGTATAAATTGTATTCACTTTTCTTTAACATATAATACAATCTATGATCACTATTAATCTCTTTGATATTACTTGTTTAGCAAAAAAAAAAAAAAAAAATGTGTAGAATGATCTGAGGTCAAGAAGAAT
Source organism: Sperchopsis tessellata (assembly GCA_033557685.1). NCBI lineage: Eukaryota > Metazoa > Arthropoda > Insecta > Coleoptera > Hydrophilidae > Sperchopsis > Sperchopsis tessellata. The sequence continues at coordinate 13,495 of JAWQRN010000338.1, forward strand.
ACAAAGTGAGTTTATGGTAGATCAGAGACTGAGACAGAGGGGATCACTTAACCACTTCCTGTTCAGGGCTCTGATGCATGATGTCATGAAGTCCTGAAGCAAGAGATTATGCAGTTACTTTTGGACCACTAGAACTTGTTTGACATTGGAGTTACGATTGGGGCATTTGCTGATGATGTAGTAGTGTATTCAGGGTTAGAGAAAAATCTACAGAGAAATCTGGAAATTTTATACAGTCATCTTAGGATAAGAAACATGCCAGTAACTGTGCAAAAGACAAAGGTGAATATGGAGGGGAAAGTAAAAAGACACTTAAATGACACCTTACATTGGGAATCATTAGAGCAGGTTTAAACATCCAAGTAACCGTGATATGGATTGAAGAGGAAGGATGATGGGACAGTGACATTAACATACTCCAGAGTGGGTCAAGACTATCAATATTTGGAGTTTTGGTTGGAAGGATGAAAATGATGCAGTGTTCAACGTAATTTATGTTCTAATCTGTGACAGAAAAGTATGATTTAGTTAGATGGTGCCTCTCGCAGGGACCGAATAAGGAATCACATAAGATTTGAAAAGTTGGAGTATGTAGAAAAGAATTGAGATGGTTTGGATATTTGAAGCGGATGGAAGAGGCAATATTGGTGAAAAGGGTATGGGGGACCAGAGTGAGCGTGACAAAACCGAGAGGCAGAAACATACTAAAGCAGGGGTCGTATCAGACAATAGAGATCACACAAGATGAGTGACAGACATTCTTTTTTGCATGGAAGGGTGAAGTAAAGATAACCACTACACCAATTACGTAAAAGAGGAATCAATTATGAAAAAACCATGTGAAAGAAAAATGGAAATAATGATTCAAATAAAACGGGTTTGTATGCTAATGCTTTGGCTGTTCAATATTTAAATTGACAAAAGCATAATTTAGCTATCTCAATTATTGCAATAGATAAAGAGGAATGATGGTAGGGGTGTGGAATAGACAGGAAACAAATAATCACCTAATAAGCTTTGGGCTTGATGTAAAGACATCTTTGATTTTTCTTTATCAGCTTCCAACAGCATAATCCTCTTCACATACTGGTCCTTCTGTTGGTTCATGTCTGATTTTATTTTTTCTAATTGTTCCGTTAAAGATTTGACTTCTCGAACACGAACTTCATATAAAACTTTTAACTGGTCATCCATACTAACATTCTTGTATTTTTGCAGAAAATTTTGTTGATCTTCCTCAGCAGATGCATTTCCAGAAGAATTTATTGTACTGTCATCATAGTTAAATTCATCCATAGCTACTGTCAACAAATTTTGGATCTAAAATTAAAAAATATATAACTGTAATATACATGCTTCTCTATTATATGTTAGTCTTTTAGTTCATGTGGGCGAAGCCAAAATGTATACTGTGAATAAACTCACCTAGGTAAAGAAGAAATTGCACAACAAAATCTAAATTTCTTCTACATCCCGAATATCCAGCATTAAATATAATGTGAAATAAAGGAAGTTTGATTTTGAAAACAATAAAATATAAATACTTCCCATCTGCTTTCCTGAGGCAGAAGGTAGATAAATTAATATTGAGTGAATGAACGAAAGAGTAACATATAAATTGTTAGCCTGACGTAATAAAAAATTAATAACAATCGTTTCTGTAAAAGTCCGTACTATGATCAGACATTAATTTTTATTCAGTAAAAGCTGCTGCATAGTAATATTCATCTTTGCATTCTTCCTATCTTTACCCCATAATTAAAATGCACATCAGGGGTAGATCTAACTGCTCTCTAGTAAAGGTTACCTGTTTTATACCAAAGATACAAGAGGTTCAATTACAGATTGAAAGAAAAACCAAGCAGATAAGTATAATAGAACCAAATGTATTAAGAGCAGGTCTAATTGGTAGAAAATCAAAATAAACATTGCAAAATATTAATTCATTGAGTTATTCATCAAGGGGGTCCAATAACAGAATCTCTATTTATACATAGCTCCGTGGGGCTAGCGGGGAAAGTTATGCTTCCCTAGATATAAATAGAAGCACAAAAATTGCCACAAACACTATTACACAATACACAACATGTTTACAAACAAAAATACCTCTTCTTGGCGCCTAATTTGGTCCTCTAAATCCTCAGCCTCCTCTTGGTTTTGGAGAGGATTTTCGATGTTGATTCCTCCAGCTTGGAACATGCTCATCCCTGGATTGTCATCCATGACTAATACGTGATCTTTAAAATTGCAAATGCAATACTAGCCAAAACTTTACGTTGCTAACTACATAAATAACTTTAAACTTATAACCACTTGAATGTCAACAGATCTGTGTTTTTATAAACACGAGCAAAAGTAGTTGCTACAATACAGCACAGATGGCGCCAGGATGCCTTGACAGAATTTGCACATCTGGTGAAATTTGACAATTCAAATTTGGTTGTGTTCAAGAATAAACGGTGTTGTCAAAAATAATATGGCTGCGGTAATGCTGAACTAAATCGTGGTATAAATTCGTTAGAAGTAGTGAAATAAGTGTTTTTTCGTGAAAATTAAGACCAGACCTTTTGTCCATGTTAGTTAGGATAGCATAAGTGGTGAGTTTAATATTTTAAAACACGTTATTTTGACGTTTCCTCGGTCAACCTATTTTATAATTTTTCACGTCAGTTAAATCGGCGGTTTTTCGTGTTTGTTTTCCTATAAGAGAAATGCTAAAAGTTTGTGGTTTACTTTGTTTAAAACTGGATTTGGGATGATTCTGCAAGTCGTTTATGAAATATTGTGGAATTTTCTCTTATGAAGGACACAATCCTTATTTGACAACTTGATTTTTCATACTGAATATGAACTTTTATATTGCTGTTTTGAACACGAGTCTAAATATAAATAAGAACTTCTTGTGAGTGTTTTAAGCAGAGGGTTTAATAATCTCGGAGATGCAAATTAATTAGCCTTAAATTTGATGCAAATTGATCAGTATATAAGCTTCCTTTTGGTGTTTCATACACAGTTGTTAATTGTTTAAATATGTTACAATAGAAACAATAAAACATTTCAAGAACTCTTTTTCAAATACTTTTGCTGATATTCTACTGAATAAGTTGTATTTTCGTGACAAATGCTAATGAAAAAATGTAATTATGTATTCATAATTTTACAGTTAAATGATTATAGTGTGTGTAATACTTTCTGAGTTTTTAACACATTAACCACTTAAAGTGCACATGTTTCACAAATAAAACATAACGTCCATGTCATTTGCAAGAACTTTATGATGTTAAAGTAGAGTTCATAAAAAGCCTTAAAGTGCAGTTTAGTGGGAAGATACTATGATTTGTGGGTCATGTATATCATTATCTAACAATTGAAACTATGTTTTTCAAGTTATTCAGTTAGAATTATGGTGCGCATGCATTTTGTTGACTTGTCTAAACAACTGTTTCTCTTTGACAAATTCTATTGTAGCCTTAAATTCAAGTCTGTGGTATCACAGTGTGTAGCCGATCCAATTACGAGACAGCTTAAATAGTATATATTAAGTGTATTATGCACAATTATTTCTGTAGTTTCTACTCACCGCCATATAAAGGTGAAGTATTATCCTAATAAGTAAAGTATGGAACACTCTTAACTCAGTTGTTGACAAGTTCTCTATCCTTAGGGGTTCTATTTTTTCCCACGGATTTGTTCCATTTACAGGGCTGGTCTTAGGTATTTTTGAATTGTGTATTCTCGGCCCCCTTCATCAATTTACAGATCAAATATTTGTATCTAATAATCAAAGTTTTCTGTAATGTTTGAATATATAAGGCACATTATGATAAATTATAGATGCTTACTTTTTAATAATCCCATTATAAAGAAATTTAAATGCGTATATTTTTTAGCAATTTCGCAAGCTAAGCACTAAGGTGCTATCATCTGATGTAGATACAAGATACATTTTTTGTAAGTGGTATCTTTGTTTAACTAAGAGAAACCGGAAAAATAGTATATATTTTGAATAATATCAAAGAAAGCTACACATTCTATATAGCAATTTGTCTAATCATGTTGAACAAAAAATAATATTCTGGGGTTTTTAATTCTTATAATTTGATTTTTTCACACATATTTACACCCTGGTTATTGTCATTTATTGTAGGAGTGATATCCAATTATAAAAGTCATTTGTTCTACATGGAACATATCAGAGGGTACAGTCAAAAAGTGTAGCGTCGTATTTAGCATTAGTAATACATTTTATTTCTTAATAAGAAAATAATTTCATTTTGTATATATTTTCCTTTTTAATGTGTATATATTTCTTTATTTTGGACACGATTTAAATGGTTTTGAACTAGTTGATATAAGTTCTCGATTTTTGACAATGAACAACTTTATAACAAATTATTATTTTAGAACTTCTACCCAATTTTTTTGATTTTCTTTTAAATTTTTTATTTTTTTCGTATCTCTGTTCAGAATAAAAATGGATAGTCACTAACTAATCAGATGTTTTCCAAGTTTCTTAAACCTAAACGCTTCCGTCATCCTTAGATATTTACTGCGATCTGTAATTGTGTCTTCATGGCTTTCGGATGAATGAGCAAATTCTCTAGTAGAGCATAGTAGAATACTTTTGAAAACCAGTAGAACTGGGGGATTTCTTGCATTGTCATATTCATAAGAATTGAACACGGTAATAGGTGTCATAAGGTTACAAATAAGACCTATAGTAGCTCAGGAAATTATTTTTGATTTATTGATAAAATAATCGATATTTCATTTCGGGTCAGGAATAAGCTTTTTTGTAAATTTTTTCATATCCTATGTTTTGGTAAGAATGAATTTCCAATGTTATTTGCTTAATTTTTAATCTGTGATTGGTTGGGATCAAATCACAAACTTTGTAAATATTTTCTCATGTTTTGGTTATTTTTAGAGAATTGGGTTGTCGAAAAAATTAATTTTAAATTTTTTTATCGCAATGGAATTTAGTCATAATTGTTAGTATTAGTTTTCTGCTAATTGTTAAGTATCCTTCTCGTAAATTAGATTCTGTTGAGTTAACCAAAGTAATTAAGATACCTGAAGTTGGATTTTATCTAATAAAAATATTTACTTAAGAAAATTGAAGCATTAATCCTCTATATTTTTTTAAACAATTTTATTCGTTTGAAGGCTTGGTAAATAAAAGAACTATTCAAAATAGCAGATACAATTTCCCCCTTAAGATATTAATAAAAAATTAAACAAATATTTGGAAAACATGGTATGCTGTATGAATAACACTAAGTTTTATCTCCAATAAACGACAAATTAAAATTGGAAATATTCCTTAATTTATTACAAATTGTAATTTAAATTTGTGTTGAGTGTTCTGTTCATTTATATTTAAGGTTATTTTAAAATCTAGATTAATATTAAATATTAGTTTTAAAACTGGTAAAACTAGTAAATAGTGGTTCTAGAAATTTCTGTGTCGTGCAAATTAATTCCGTCAATATTATGTTCAATATAATGTTACAATGTAGAAATATGATTTTTAAGAATTTAGCCTTCTTCACCAATCAAACTACCTAATTGCAACTATTATTATTTTTTTTTTATAGCAATGGCTAGATTACACTATATTTCAAGGGTATCCATTTCTTTTTTCAATTTTACATAAATATACTACTGCTGAAAATTAGATAAATTTATATTAGTTGTTTGAAATCACTTTTCATTTTAGAATTGAATAAAAAATTCGAAACTTGGGTGTTTTATGAAAATTAATTTGTATTTTGTACTATGTTTTGGAACACATGAATGTTTAAAAATATTTTTGTCATGTCCTTGTTAGCTGGTGGACTGCCAAGAAAATATGAAAAAATCTTCTGGGCCCAGGTTTATTTTTTAATTGATTATTACAAAATTCATCCAATGGGCATTTACTCTAGTGTAGTGTACAACTAGTTTGTTGATCTTAAAAATGACAAAAATTGTTTACCTGTAGGTTTGATCCCCTCGAGGGCTGTTAATAAATGATATATCAGTGGGTAACCGTGAAAAAATTTTAAGAACTAGTTTAAGAAGTTCTATTATCATTTGTGGAGAAGAGGAAACTAATATAGCAGTGGTCATATATGCCCACCATGAGAGTCTAGCTGATAATGAAAAATATCGTACTATTAACTTGTCTTGTTGCCTCACAAATTTAAAATTGATATAATTACAATTGTTTCTTTTATAGTCCTCTGTTGTTGCTTTTTCAACTTATAGTAAGGATTATAATCGCAAAACACCCATTTTAGGGTTCCTTGAAACAGATTGGGCCATTTTGGGCATTACATCTAACTGTATGTATATTTATGTGTTGTTTGTGTACATGATAATTTAAAAGAGCGATATTTTATAAATGTGAGTTTTGGAGTATACCAGTTGATTTTAGGATATGTAGCTGAATCGGAAGTGCTACTTTCAAGGGTAAAAATTTCGTTTTTCTCATCTAAAATGGAAAGTGTGTTGGTATTGCACTTTTTTTAAGAAAAAACCAAATTTACTTATTGGATAATTCACCAACTTATAACGAAAGAATCATGATAATTGCATTAAAAATAGTAGAGTTATGCTATTTTATATTAAAATGTTAACCAATGGATTAGACAATGATAGGTATACACTGCCTGCAATCTATCAATGGGTTGACAGATTTTAAAAATTTAAATAGAAAATGCAGTTTTTTAATTAAGTTATGTACATTCTATTAACTAGAAGTATTATTTTTTACGTATTATATGTTTGGCTTTAAGCTTTATTGTCATTTGGGTGTACAAGTTTATTCTACCCTAAGTAAAGTTATATTATGTTAATAAATCTTTGCTTTCTAATTTCTTTTTCCATCTTTCACCATTACTATATTATTTATTTTTAAGTACATAACAATGTTCTTCATTAGATTACCAAAAGGGTTCATAATAAGGAAATAGAATAACTTTTGTGCATTTTGGTATTGTATATTATAAAATATAAGGCAATTGTAAGGATTCCTATTTAAATATAAGTCAATTTTTTTCCATATGTATTACTCTGACTGACCATTACTTATTTACATGGGTCAAAACAAACAAAGGGTAATCAAATATTGTTTGATTATACCTCTACATTCTGGGGGTTGTAAAGTTTAAAACAGATGAACATAATTAATAACTATGTAGAAATACCTATAAACAATCATTCTCATTTACCCTAACATTTTTAATATCAAAATTCACATAATTATTAACCTAGTGGTTGTTGTGAATCTTTACCTGCATTTCTGTTTCATTCTTCAGATTTTTTGATAACTAGTTTTGTAAGTTCTTTTAAACCCCAATTTGTGGTACAGATTGACTATAGATTTAACTTTGGTTAAAACATCTACTTTCCGATTTTGTCTAAAATAGTACGTATTCGGCTAGTTTGTGTAATATTTTTGTTAGAACTTGGAATATTTTTATTGCTAAGCATATATTAATTACTAATTAATATACTATTTTTATTGTTTTGTTTGTTTCAGCATAGCCAGAATGGCATATTCATGTCCAAGGGACCTAGATGGCTTTTTCCCACACCTTGCTAAGCCGGACACTAAGTTCCGGCAGCAACTTGGTGTCGATTTGTTGGCTTTCCTGGCAGAGCCTTCAAATTCAATTACGTGCCAGGACATTGGACAGCTTGTTGATGGATTAATACCTTGGATGCAAAGCAGTAATTATAAGGTAAGCATTTTATTTTAACTGTACACTATATTTTTTTCAAATGTTATTAATTGAGCACTTAAACTAGTCACTTACTTGTTCTGATAAGGATACGGTTCCTTCTTCAGACTGTCAGGTCTTGATGGTGGTGAGAGACAAACTGCTTGTTTTAGTACTGAATGTAGTAGGCTTCCTGGGTTATTATTTCATCCGCTGTGCAAGGGACGTTTTCAAGGCGTTGAAGTAACATCATTCACCTTGTTTTGTGCCTGCTTATTTAAATTTATTCTTGAATTATGACATTTTTGTGGATATTTTGTTTGTGTTTGATTTCCGTTATATTATGTATAGTGTTCATTGAGTGTTTATAATCTATGAGGTATTGTGCTATAATGTTGAATGATAGATGTGTGAGTTTTGGTATACCTGGAGATCTGTTTTTTTTTGTAAAATATTCTCTGGGTTTTCAGATCTCAAAATGTTACATGGGGATTTTGGAAATGTGTTGTTTTGTTTCTATTAGGTCTCCAGGAGTTGAATGTGTTAATAACTGTTCTAAAGGTAATTTTGGTGTAACATTGTTTATAACAGTTTATGTGAAAGTTAACCAGGTGATATTGTCAGTTGCCATGTGTTTATGTTTTTTTTTAAGTATATTAGATTTGTTATTGTGTTTTTGGGGTAACTACTGTTTGTTGCTATTTACTCTATTGTTTTAAGTTATTTCTAATATGCTTGTTGTATGAAGGGAACGGTATTTAATTTGTTTAGGAGTGAATTGAAATAGGCCAAGTTGTGTTGGTTAGGGTGATTGAATGAGTTATGTATGATAGCGACTGTCGGTTTTCGGGATATTTTGAGTTATAAATTTGAGGTTTTATTATTTTTTGTTCATGGTAATTTATAGAGTTGTTTTTTTTTCTAATTATATTCATTCTGAATAGTATATGTATTAGAGAACACTTGCAAAACAAATAAATGAAAAAATATTAAAGTCAAAAGAATGCTGTGAAAAACTTAAAAAAGTTTTTCTGATGTTACATTTGTTGTGATCTGCCATACTCTGATTAAGTGTTATATGTACAAACAAATCATTTTTACTCACCAAACCGAATGAAAGAAACTTATAAATTAAATTTTGAATAATGTGGAAATATCCCAATAAAATGTTTATTTCAAGAAGTCTTCTCTTTTTTGCTTAGCTAGGAAGGTTTTTCATTTAATAAATACAAGGCTATATTTTATTATCACCTCTACACATAAATCTGACTGACAAAAATACCGTACTCTGACAGTAATTCATTAACAAGGTAATATTTAACTAGCTTTAGGGCAAAAGAATACCGGGTGTAAATGAAAATAATCTCGTCTCTATTTCTGATATTAAGTTTTGAAATAAATTTATGAAATGTGAACGGTTTACAGTAGGACTGTTGACGAATACCGGTTTTTCCAGTAACCTGTTTTCGTCACCACCGAAAACTGCTTGTTTTAATTTGTCGAAATCCTAACATTGGTTATGAAAACCGACCGAATTTTGGTTGTGAAAACCGACCGAAACCGCGATTTTGAAAACCGACCGAAAACAGCGGTTTTGAAAACTACCGTAAACCGCGGTTTTAAAAACCGGTTATAGAAACCGCGGTTATGAAAACAAACCGAAACGCGAGGTTTTGAAAACCGGTCACGGAAACCGAGTTTCTGAAAATCGGGTATCGGTCATGATCGGTTCCTGTAATTATCGAATACCGGTTACTTTCGGTCATGACCGGTGTGCGGTGGGCAGTTTCATATTCGACAGCACTATCTTTGTAACACTTCCTGTTTTTTGTTTTTTCTGGAAATTATCATAACGTTTGATTTTTAAAAAGCCCACTTTATATATTTCTGCATTTTCGAGAGAAAATTCTAAAGTCGTTCACTTACTGTGACTTTTTGCAATATTTTGACTATTTTTTAGTTTAGAAAAATGTCTTTGGAATCCCCATGAAAGCTTGCTATTCCCTATTTACATAAATTCAATATTTCAGGAATACATTTTTTAGGTGTATTTTTTTGGAATTAAATTTTTAGGTGTATTTTTTTTCAAATGAAATAGTAGTGGCTCAATGGGTTATTAAAATAAATATTCTTTGCAAATTCAACATTAACAACAATTATCAAATTTGTTTAGTACTTTCAGCTAGCCACGAGAAATAATAATAGTTTCAAAGTAAATTAAATTCTATGCAAATTCAAAACATAAATCAAACTAAATCCAGAAAAGAATAAAATGATAAAACATATTTAAGAAAATATATCTAAAATGATACGCAACGACAGTATTTCAAATAAATGAGTAACTTCATAGAAATATCAACTTCGAATAAATAGCAGTACACAGTACACAGAAAATAATTATTCTCAAAATTTTGTAAGACTTTATTTAATATAGTAATCACAGCTAATCTTTAATTGTTTTTTCCCTGTTAGTGTAGTTTGTTTAAAATCTAACACAAAAACATAAGAACAATGTCAAGAAGTTTCCAGAATATAGGAATATGAATATGCATTTAGACTTTGCTCTTAATTTTAAAAACGTAAAAATATATATGTGTGCCATTTAAAATCGAAAATTACGATAATTTCTAGAGAAATCAAAAGTGATAATGCAGTTTTTTTTCTAGTTTAAGGAATTTAAATTTGTCTTAGTATAAATTTATAATTATATACCAAGCTGGTCTTCAGCACAAGTTGTTCATAATTCTTTCTTAATATTTTCTTGTAACGAATAATGGTGTAAACTAATGAACTTTCACAAAGTCATGATGCAACGTTACGATGGAATCCCAGACCTACAAGTCATTGGGTTCTCAATTTAAAATTGCATTGTTTCTAAAAAATATGTACATACAGTTGGTGGCCAAATTATTAGGGACAGCACTCAGTTTCTTGTATTTTCAAGTTTGACTGATTTTTTTGAATACATAATTGGTTGTAGGTCTCGTAGGTATTATTATTTATGTATTATCCTCGTAAAAGTAATATGTGCATCAACAAAAATCTAATAAAATTAATCTCGGTATTTAGTGATGCAACCATTCGCTGCAATTATAGCTTATATACGTCGGGGCATGCTCTCTATACAGATTTTTGCATTCTGTTGAAGTTCGGTATTGTGATGCCATTCTCTGATGATAACTGGCGCTTGGTGGTGGTCACTTCCTTGGCGATCGCCTGCTTGGTGAGTTCCCACATGTTCTATATGGGGTTCATGTCAGGTGAGTTCCCCGGCCAGGGCAAAACTGTATGTTTTTCTCGGCTAGGAATGCAGTAACACTCCTGGCTTTGTGGCATGGTGCCGAATCGTGCATAAAAGTGTACTCTTCATCACCAGGGAACCATTCTTCAAACAGTGGCAGTAGCTGAGTTTCCAGTACGAGCTTGTACTGGTCTTGCCTTATGGTCCCTTTCACGGTGTGTAGGCGCCCCATACCCTTGGCTGAGATTACAGACCACACCATAATACTAACCGGGTGTTTAACACTCTCCACAAGGCAGTCCGGATGGAACTACTCTCCAGGGCGTCATCGGACGTATGAACTTTTGTCGACCAAAATCTGAAATGTTGTTTCGTCCGAGAAGCATACCTGTAAAATATTACAATAATCATAAAAAATTCACTGTATTTAAATTAGATGTTCTCATTCGACTCCAGTATGCAACAGTCATATTCCGGTGTTGTCTGGTCCATTGCAGTCGCTTCTTTTTCATGGCCTCAGTGAGGGGTGGTTTTTTGATAGGCCTACGACCGATCAAGCTTTTCGGCCAACCGCCTCCGAACTGTCCTTTTGGAAACTTCAATTCCTTCGTCGTTTATCATCGTACTTAGATGGGAGACACTTTTTTTACGATTTGCGAGGCAGATATCCCTGATTTTACGATTGGTACGAGGACTGGTAATCCTTTTCCTGCCACATTTCCCTACGCGGCCCGCTGCCAGGGGCTTGTTTTGATCCAGCTTTATTTTGATGCGGTTGACGACAGACTTCGAAACACCTGCAATAGTTGCTATGTCTCTCTGGGAATGTGTGGAATGAAATAATAATGTTTGTATCTCTGTACATTTTCTTGGGGACGTGTCTGAAAGCCTTGCCCATACTAAACATTAACAATTTTGAGGTTATCATGGTATACTGTTGCACGAAAATGAAATTCGCTCATAAAATTCAGCAACAGTAATTTATAAGAAACATTACTTACGTTTTGATTATTTGGGACAAGAAAAACTCGCGAGAAATGATTTGAAAATGTTTTATACCACCTCGCTACAACAGTTTTTAACAAACGACAACCAAATGAGAAGTCGCCTCACATATCAAAAAATGATAATAATGATACCAGCAGCAATATCAAATAAAACAACCTCATGAAAACCAATTTGTTCGCTCGGAAAAAGAATTTGTACTAGAAAATCCATAAATATAAGTACTGTCCCTAAAAATTAGGCCACTCACTGTATTTAAATAATTCGAGATAACATAACATAGTGAGGTATTGATACATCTTTCCAGAATGTCAATTATTAAGATTAAGATCATTTAGGAAATAACCTGTATAATAAGGTATGTCTTAGTTGTTTTTTCAGATGTATTAAGTAAATTTTATCTTTCCTAAAGCGACAAACTCAATATTTGGTTCCCCTTCCCCAAGTATAATGAATTGTAATAGCGATCTATTTTTTAAGAGAATACTTTTCTATATTCCTCGTTATTTAGGAAGTTCAAAAGTTCTTCTGACACTCGTCTCTTTCGGAACCCTATTCCGAGTAATGTGTTTTGGCGCGGATTTGCTAAAACTACATTTTGTCAAATGTATATTACGACTTAGTTGCGGGCCAGCTTCATAATTTTTAATTTTCGAGACGTTTCCACAGGCGATATCTCGTTCTAGAACGTATACTTGCAGTATATCAACACAGACTTATAACATAAAAGGAAGACGCGCTGTGGACCTTTAGGTTCAGTGACGGATTTTGGTGTAATGATTTTGTTTGTTAATAAAGTGCTTAAACTGGCTCGATTTTTATTTGTGAATTCCGTAAAACGTAGCAATATTGAATTCGGTAGGGTATAGACGTTCTATTAGTTTAGGTAAAAACTGTATGTAGTAGCGCGAAGAAAAGGGGAGAGTATTTTTTTTATAATAGTCTAGATGTCACGCAATCATAAAGCGATCGTTAAAGACTGACAATACAACGGAATGAGATGTAGATTTTAGATTTATCTGCAACTATTATACAACCTGAAAATCCTACCTTACGTTTTATCGTTACTTACATCTATAGCCTATAATTTTAATTTCTGATTAGCAAAAATATCAGTAGTATGTGTGATTTATGACGGAGGTGTATACAAGCGTTCTCAAAAAGCTCAACAAAAATATTTTTCAAACAACTATGCATTATTTAAAATATTCAACTTTACAATTCGATGTCCTCATTGTTTTAACCTACCAAACTCTTGAAAAAAACGGCAAGAAAGGCAAAATTCGGCGGTATCATTTACTAAACAATAATGAATAAATTTAATCGAAATGTATACAAGGTTTGATAGCACGCATAAGAAAGAAAATACTGGCACTTTTCATTTATCGTACGAGTTGCGTTCACGAATCGTCATACGATAAGAGTATGTACTTTAATTGGGCGTCATATTTCCATATTTATGGTACACAAGCGCCTTTTTGCCCATGCGAACGTATTTTGTATCTATTGTAACTGCTCGACCTCGACAGGTACCACTTCTTCACTTGTACCAGCCTTCTCTGGCACAGGTTCCTCCGTTTGCTGAACTTCTTCTGAGCAGGCTGTTCTGTCTCTCTCATGATATCACCATATTTTTTTACAGTCAGTTTCCACATCTATTTGCTTTTAAAGTCTTCATGATTATGGTTGTGGTAATAAGGTTGCTGCACATATTGCTGTTACAGACTAGGGGTTCCCCAGGTTAACCTACTCATTGCATTACAGTTTTACCAATGTTATGTCACTGGTGGTTTGTTCTCCAGAAGGACACCCAGTCCAGAAGTTCATTTTTCTTCACTGTTCCTAGTTTGATATTTTCCCAATCATTTTTAACTGCTCATGAAATAACCGGTACACTAATCTCTTCTGCAAGTCCAGGGGATGGTTGAGCTTCTTTTTGTGGTGCTATTAAGTCAGGTGGGTTTAGGAAAACTTTGTCAATACCTAACCAGTTCTTAAGTTTTAAGGGAGTTCACTTTATTAACAACCCCATAATTTCAACACAGTTTATTTGGTGTATCATAAGCGTAAAAGTGTGGCTTTGAAATAGGTAGATAAATTTACTCGACATAAGTGTGGATGTTTAAACGGTTTTAAATCGTTGAACTATATTGACTGGGGATGTCTCTGGAGCTCTTCCATCAAATGTAAGTGTCTAAGCTACTGACGAGTGGGTTAGGTTAACCCTTTTAGTCCTGATACAAAGTCGTAGTGTTAGCTTTGAAAGTTTCTTTTAGTGTCACAATTTTCTCATGTCTATGGAGTATCGCATTTCTCACTTGACGTGATCTGCCCCAAATCTTTATGTTTGATAGTCTGAAGCTGTCGGACGGATAATGCCGAGAAGTGACACAACCTTAGAGTAATTTAATTCCTAATTCTCATTGGCTTAGCGTATAAGGCAGGGCGGTTGCTCCAAATTTTATATTTATTAATGAACGAAGAAAACGCAATATATGGAAGCTAACGTTGAAGAACTCATAGAGGTTTATCTGGTTCGGATATGGGTTTTTGCGACCACCCCAGGTGGATTTATAAATGGGCGAACACAGGTCGAGAAGATTTTGACTAGTACTGCTAAAGATAATCGACTACCGATTTTGACATTGGCTGATAATTGACTAATCGAAAGAACTAGACAATTGATGTCGACAAGTCGACGGTTAACTAATTGATTTCGATTAGTCGACGGTTTGACTAATCGATTTCAACTAGTCGAATCAATTAGTTAGTCGATTAGTTGACTGTCGACTTATCTATATCGATTATCTAGTTCTTTCAATTAGTCGATTACCGGCAAATTTAATAACAGATAGTTGCTACTGCTATAAGTAATTTTAGGGTTTAGTGGTGAAGTAAGTACATATGCAAAATTTATCGAAACAATAATAAGAAAGAGAATATTATATTTAAAATAAGGAAGTTGAAACCATCTTTCGGTATAAGATTACTATTTTAAGCTGAATATAATTGAAACTTTTCAAATTAAATTTCAAGATTTAAAACATTACCATTTAAATATACATATTATTAATAAAATAACCTTAAAATTACATGTATAATTAAAAACGTTAATAAAATAAAAATACAGTATTCTTTTAGAAATAAGGACTTTCGGTTCATAAGCTAACCATTATTTATATTATCTGAATGGCAATTTAAAAGAAAAAAAACAAAAACATATTTAAAACAAAAAAAATGTGAAACAGTTGTCATTGAGTATTTTCAGAAAATACGTCAGTTCGTGAAAAACGATTTAGAAGAATTATAGTCAGTGCTTAATACGTTCTTATTTGAATAATCGATTTTTAGTTAAATGATCGACTATTACTGAGATATTCGACAAATCCATAATTACATAGATATTCTATTAATAGGTGAATAATCGATTAATCGGCGAATAGATTATCCTCATTTGTTAATCTACTTGGTAAAAAAAAACAATAATCGAGAGCACTAGTCTATACATATAAGTGATTTAGAATACATACTATCAATTATAAAGATCACAGAAAATAAAACGACAAGAGTTCACTATGGTCATTTTACTTATTCGTAGACAAAAAATATTAGACAAGTGCTAATCAATGTTCAAAAGTTGTTAAAATTTGTTTCGGGTCAACAAATGGGCTTCATAGTTCATATATTTTCTCCTAAAAATTTGAAGAATTTATAAGTAGGGCTTATTATGTTTCATAATCGATTATTAAATAGATAGTCGACTAATCTATTAATACTGCGATAATCAAGGTGACTAATTGATAAATCGATTAGTCGAAGACCGACTTGTCTAATACCGATTAGTTGTAAATCGACTATCGATTTTGGTAATCGCGGATATTCGATTAATCGACTAGTCGACTATCACCTTTCGCCAATCGACCAGTCGAAACAAGCCAATAGTCGACAGCAATAATTTTGACCTTGTTTTCGAAGGAAAGTTTGCTTACCCTTTTGAGCAGACAGGAGAAAGCTCCGGGTAACGAAGGAACATAATTAATTTATTATAGTCAGTTAATCAGTATACGATATGGATATTTCCAAATTGCACATGTACTCGTAAAACCGGTAGGATTCGAGGACAAGAAAAGGAAGACCGATAATGATATATTACAAATGTTAAAGCAAAATTACTAATCAGAGAGGGCTGTGTATGTAATTATTTCCAGGTATTTTTTGATAGGTCCCAATATGACTTTCTTTTCACAGCAAATTCTGTTCATTATCTGCAACTAATGAATATTTAATTCTCTCGTAACACATATCACGGAAGTTATTACAAACTTTAACTTACACAAATGCGTTTCTAGTACTGTAAATATGCAGGTCCGCGGCATATGGGGACCGCTCGCTCCATTCGACTTTTTCTCATGCGCTAAAATCGGTTCAACGTGAAAGTGATCATGCTGCATAGTACGCGAAAACGGTGTCCGCAGTTTCAAAAATAATGACGTGCATTTTGTTTTGGTTTCATTTGTTGGCTGTGGTAACCTAGCAACGGGAGAAATGCACTGTGTTTTTAATTTCGAGTGTCTCTTGGATCCAAATAGATTTGTATTTTTAGCATGCTAGGTGCTTATGCCGCATGAAATATTCCGAAACACAATCCAGTGCTAAGCAGGTCCATCGACTCGTGTTTTCTTTGATCTGCCTTATTTTTCTTACACAATCCAAACGACCTAATCGGACCCCTTATTGTAGTTCAGTGAGAAATAGGACCAAATCGTACGTAAGGTTTTTGTTTTGAGTATTGATTTTGTTTTGGTTCAATTAACCGTCTGCATAATCTTTTGATTTGCCAAATTGCAACCTTCACCCATATCGAAATATATTTCCTTTGTATTCCATAAGTGTGAGACGTGGGCGCCGATTAATGTTTGGATGTTTTTCAGCTGTCAATCACGGTTGTACTCTTCCACATCATTTCAATCTTATATATTTATTGCCACTAATGTAGTTTTATTTTTAGAAAATCATGTAAATGAACAAAAATATAAGTACTTGAAATTACATCATTTATAATCTTACATGAATGGCCTTGTTGAACACCAGACTCGTTTTTTTTTAATCGAATATTCCCTGTGATAACCGTTTTTTGTGTTTTCCGCTAACATTTGCAATTTTGTTATTGTTGTCATGCATAGTGGAGTTTGTTACAATTTCAGATCTAAAGTTTCTAAAAGTTATTCGAACCACATTTTTATTTCATTATTAAAAAGTGGTATGTCAACTGAACAGTTTACCATTTGTGTATTCTCAGGCTTGACGGGGCAACTTTGGTTATTAATACTGATATTGAAAGAAGGAAACTAGCATAAAAACCCACCTAGACGGTCTAAAGCAAAATGAATCAAATTTTTAAGAAGCACTACAACATATATTAGAACCTATCGAACATAGTGAAGACACTCTTAAACAAATATAACAGAAAAAATACTACCAGAGAGTCACCAGAGTATTTTAGTCTAAGCTAATCATCAAGCACATACGTAAGGAGATGCCAGCACATAATACACAAAAACTGAAAGAAACCATAGAGAACAACACGCGAGTATATAGATCTTAGTTGTTAATTGGCAAGGTTATGATCAATAGAATCAGGGTGCTAACGAAACAAATAAATCGGAAATCTTAATATTTGATTTTAATCAAATATCAAGCAAACCGGCCAAGTCGATATATTGAATACAGAAATGAACTACGCACCG
>JAWQRN010000339.1:0-31189 GCA_033557685.1 Sperchopsis tessellata
ATAAATAAATAAATAAATAAATAAATAAATAAATAAATAAATAAATAAATAAATAAATAAATAAATAAATTAATAAAGAAATAAATAACAGGCTGGCTTTTGTAAAGAATATAGCACTATTGACCATATTCATATGGTATACTCGATCAAGATAACTGTAATTATTAAAGCTATAGTCCAAAATGGCATTCCATCTGAACATATACAGATGAATCAAAATATATAAAAAATACATCAAACGTTAAATCACATCAAGAGATGAAAATGTTTAATATTCAAAAAGGTGTTAGACAAGGAGACACCATATTGCCGAAGTTGCTCAGCGCAGATCTAGAGTATATATTCCGGGAACTAAATTGAGAATACAAGGGCATAAAAGAAAATGGTGCTATTTGTAAACACTATCAAGGAGCTCCAAGAATTTCTTGTTGAATGATCTGGATTCTGAAAGTTAAAATTTAATTAAGGATGAATCTTAGTGAAATGAAAGTAATTGTAATTTCATACATGTATTTGAAACAGCTCAGAACGATAGATGGACATATGTCGTTAAAAATAACCATATTTGCATAGTGTATAACTGGACGTCTAAGCAACATATTTAAGTCGTAGATGCCTTTATGTTTGAAACGCAGGGTTTTCGATCATTTTTTTGACTATGATGACATATGGACGTTAAAAGCCTCGCATATACCGACGCTACAAACAATGCAAGAGGTATTGAGAAACGCAAGATGACTTTGCTAGTTAGTTATAGAAGGCGCTGTGTATAGATAAGAATTCAGACTAAGAGCAGTGATCTTATAGGGATGGCGAAGAAGTAAAACTGGAAATGGTTGGGACAGATTATTCAGACATCACAGTCACGTGAATTAGAAGGATGGTGGCGAGTGGAAGGAAGTTGGGGAGGCTTTGGTCCAGCAGTGGAGTGGATGAATGAAGGGTGGTTATCATAATGATATATATATATATATATATATATATATATATATATATATATAAATAATAAATGTAATAAAATAATGTGGAGTATCGACCGTCAAATTGATACTACGTTGAGGAAAAGGGTGGAAATGATTCTATTTTAGTTTTTAGATAATATGTGGTCAAAGAAAAGCAGAAATTAGTTGAAAATATTTCTATTGAATGTTCTTTTCTAGAATCTACCGATGTTTAGGTACTAATTATTCATCTATGATTTACAATGTAAGAAAACAATCAGGTATTAGGAAAACATGGAATTGCAATTGTCAAAACTACTACTTACCTGTAGCCAGAACCATAAGCTTTTAACAAAATCAAGTAAACTTCAGGGAATAACAGACTTCAAAAATGTATTAAAAACAATACATTTTAAAAGGCGTCATTGTAATAAGCCAACAAGAATGGATACCAATATTTAAAGTAAAAGACAAGTGAAGGAGAAGTGAATCCTCCCGAATACGTCGATATCAATTCATACGTGAATCTAGCGACTTAATTGCGTAGCTCAAAGTAATCTTAATACAAAACAACACATTAAAAAGCTCAAAACCATAGGTGTATTTGAAAAACAATAAATAATGAAAATTACATAATTGGTAGCTACTAAAAGATTGTAGGAAATTAAAAATAAATAAAATTATTTACAGAATTTTGTCGAAAAGATTGCAATGTATTACACTTAGGGATTCAGTGTCCTTTATAAAGTTCATATAATTGGGATTACTTAGTATGTGACACATATTTAACGAATTTTTTCATTGAGTATTATTTTCAATATCCAAGACCCTAATTTCCTCATTTCAATCAATACGGTGACCATTCACTTTATAATGAAAACTAAATACACAACTCTCGGACTGCAGACGTATGTTAGATTTCTGCAAGGCAGTGTGAGATTTCAACCTTTTACCTGTTTGGACAATATCGAGTCACAACAAAAGATTTTGTAGATATCCACAACATAGACTATAACTAGTACAGTGCCTCTGCGCATAGCTACAGATGTACCTACAAAAGCCACAAACATTAGAACAACTTAAAGGGAACATCAGATCAAACACCCCTCGACATCTTGGGGTACTAAAACTATCCTACAACCCCTGCAAGCCCCAAGAATAACTCCGAAATTTCGATCCACTCTGCGAAAAAGGGTAACGCTACTGTTATAATGGTTTTCTCCGCATTCGATGAAAAGATGATGTAACTTCTAAAATACTCCGTATACTAGCTCCTAGTTCACAATATGACCAATATAATAGAGAAGTCGGTGTTATCTATAATAAAAAGTTCACAACTCGACCCTAATGAGCAGAAAGCCCCTAGGATTTATGGACTAGCGAAGATCCATAAGACAGCAGCTCCACTACGACCAACTGTTAGTGCTTAATTTTTGTCTCCCCAACTCAACCAGTTTATTGAAACATCTTCATCGTTCATCAAAAAGTCTGCCCATTTAATCGAGAAAATTTCTAATTTGGTTCTCAACAAAAACGACCTGCTCGTCAGCTTCATTGTAGTTTGCTTGTTTGCAAAGGTTCCTGTTCATGAATTCATCCAGAATATTTGCCAGTTGCTGGTTAACAAATATCTCCCATCCACTATAGTGGACTTAGCAGAAATATGTCTAAGATTGACATACTTTATGTTCCATAGCGAGTTCTATGAAAATCTTCATGTGCCACTAAGGGATCTCTACCCTCCTGGGTTATCGCAAACATTTTTTGGGATGCTTTCGAGAAACAAGTTTTAGCTTCTACTACCCTGAAACCGAAATTAAGTTTTAGATATGTGGATGTTACTTTTGTTTTTCTATGACACATCATAGTCACAACACTGATATCCAATTCACAATTGTTTTTGAGGTCTCTGAGACAATCCCTTTCTTAGAAATGTTGTGAGGCATGCTGATGGCACACTGGGCCATTCAGTCTATCGTAAGCCCACGCACACTAATAGGTACCTCCACGCCACATTTTCACAACAACCTTCTTAGAAAATGTCAGTAGTCAATTATTTGGGCTACAGAGCTTTCAGTCTCAGTGAAAAAGATAATTTATCAAAAGAACTTAGAAAGGTCAAGAATACGCCCATGACCAACGAGTAGAAATCTTCGGATATATAAAGAGTCATCTAGCGATTTAAAAACCCCTCTCCTTTTAGTCAGAACCTGAATATTATTTGCCATACGAGCAAAACATGATACTCCGCAAACATTATATCAAGACTATTTTCCGATATTCTATCAAAATCAAAATCTTTCCTTCTTCGAAAAATTCAATTCCTTTGCAATCCACTGGAGTAGCAGAATTCCAAGAACATGTGTATTAGTATACAAAGATCAGATAAAAAGAATGATCTCCACTCGCTGAATCGCAATATTGGGTTTACTCTCGCTTCCTCTTGGATATCTATTGTATCGAATTTGCCAAGCTCCGTAAGAGATACGCCCTGCCGAGATCCAGTCGGCCAATAGAAGAGTGGCGTGTCCAGCATTGCTAAGGTTTCTTATTGGTGCCCGACCATGCTATAGATATAAGTTGGTATACTACGGAAATTCTTTTATTGTATGACTAGCACTTCTGAGAACTAAAAACACTTTTTAGAGCTGGTCGGCATCTGCATCTAGCACTTTTCAGAGCTACATGGCGATCTATAATTAGCACTTTTAAGAGCTATATGTCTCGACAATGTCCCCTACAACGGTGGACGAAACGTTGGAAAACAGAAAAGCCAACAAACGGCTATCTCCCGGAAAACCTGAACATATCTTCCATTCTTATTCATTCAGTTGTAATTTTTGATATTCTATATTATTAAATCAGTAAATAGTTATTTACGATGTAACATATATACGTTCACTGCAGTTAGAGCAACACATTTTGTTTTGCTTGTGGATAACCTGGAACTTAACAAATACTAATTACACTAGTCCTAAACTATGATCTATAATACATACTACAGATTAATATAAGATAATGATCCCAAATCAAGTTAAAGTTTTGTTTCTATTTATACCTAGTCTTAATATCTATAATGGCCGTACGTATAAACCCATACTATGATCCCATTTCTCAACTATCACGGCGAGTGATATATGACAAAATTTCAACCCCCACCCAAAAGTACCACTTTGTATATTCTCAACCGCAAATATGTGATATTTGGTGATTTTTTTATCATATTATAACATGAGGCTTTCTATCGATGAAATCTAGTGAGATCTGATGAGAAATTTGACAGTTCGCGCGGTTTTTGTAGGTTATTAGTGAAAATGGAAAAGTTGGAGCAAATTATTTAAAGAGAAGAGATTGAAACTGCAAAATTTTCTAGACGGTTGTAACATAGCCATGACGCTTTTCAATTAAAGGAAAAGTAATTCATACAAGTGTTCAGGTTATACAAACAGTCAACCAGAAACTTGATAGAAATAGTGTCCTTACATATGGTGGAACTTAAGAAAACATGGGCTTTGGATACACAGGCTAAGGTAACTTATTTTCAAATAATTTGCAGTAAAATAATATATTTCTTATATATATATATATATATATATATATATATATATATATATATATGTATGTATATATTTGTAAGTACTGGTGGCACTTAAGATAGTTTGCCTGTGCTGGCTTCCAAACAGATGTAAGATATTAATTTGGTCGTTAGTCAGATGATGTGTTCACGAAGTATACCACCGAATAAAATGATTTGTGAGTTCCTGACTTATACATTTTTTAATAGATAAACCTACCACTCTATAAATGTACAGCTGATCTATGATAACCATATAAACATTTTAAATGTTAATAATGCTTGATATCCTGGAAGTTCACATGACTCATTTGTTTTGAGAAATGTACAACTATTTTTGCTAAGAAGAAATAAAAACTGATGGCAATAGCTAATACTTTAAACGATTCACCAGAAATTTGTTTTCATTACCACCATATAAAATGAAGAGACAACTGAACGATGCAATGGTCTATTAAAAAACAATTCAGATACATGCCACATATATATATATATATATATATATATATATATATATATATATATATATAAAGCTTTAATAATCCTGCTTGTTTCTTGAGATATGCAGCTATCGACTCCTTTCTTGAACAGTTTACGGATATAATTATTTTGCCTCAAATTTAGCCTTTTCCATCTGGATCTTCAAACTAAAATTGAGAAGTAAGCAAAAGCTTCCAAGTAAAATATATAATTTTATTGATAAATAAGATTTATTAAATTATATAAAACAAAATGTTGAATGTGTTTTTGAGAATCAACCAAACCCTGTTATGTCTTGTTAGCACAACAGTTTTTCTCTACGATCTAAGAACAACTTATTTTTAAATGAAATTTAATTTCCAGACAGACCAAAATGTTTACCCTTTTGTTAGACATCACGAGCAGATCTCTTTAATGCTAGGGCCTGGGTAGTTTTAAACTTCATCCAATGCCCTTACAATATGGATCCAGAAACGGTTGAAATCTACATGGAAAAATATTTACATTGTAAATCGATTCATAGATTTGTCAAAATAGCAATATTTTACTGCAAATAATAACAATTCATAACTTGTCGATATTATTAGAGCTGTGCATTATTAATTTTATTAGCTATAATATAACAAGTGCTATGATTATAATTTTCTTATTAAAACCAAGCTGCAAAATTTATCAAGTATGTACAACTAATAATCATACTTACATTTATACTAGACTCGTACTGCCCTCATTTCAAATATGAACGAGTGTCCTATAACAAAGTAAAATTATCTCCTCCAGACTTATTTCAGCCATACCGCTTGTCTTTGAAAAGGGTACTTTGTTTCTAAATAGTTTTATCTTTAACATTGCTATTCATATCATTAATTTAACTTTGAAAATTATGTATTAATACATGTCAACTTACTTTTCTCCATACTTTGCAACTTTTATTTGATTCTTCATATGCATTTAATATTGCTACAGCGTTTTTGCAATTATATTCAGCCCCAAAATTATTCTGAAGAAAACCCCCATCACAAATTATATAAGCTTTCCTATACTTTTCTTAAAAGTCACGTATTGCCAGTCTTAGTTTTCACATATATATTCTCACCACCATTTATGAGACTACGTGGGATGATAAATAAAATATCACTGAAAGTGAGATGATATAATGTGATATGGTATGTGTGAAAGTTCAGAATTGACCCCTATATTTCTTAAGGAACTGTGACATTCTTACTTGAATATACTATTATTAATTACAGCTTAGGAGCGCTACTAAGTTCGTACTCAAAATACGACTCACTGACAGCTACTTATTTCAAGACAAGTGATATAATTACTAACTATTGCGTATTAGAAAATATTTTTACATTTAACTGAAAACTTATTTTTGGGTTAAAATCATGTAAGGGTTTTTGAAACAGAAGGAAGTTGCATCTATTGTTACAAAGTCATTTATTTTACATCTAAGCAGACATTAAATCTCCCAAATTGTTATATATTTTGTAATTTAAATATAAATAAAAAATTTACAATTAATATATTTTTTCAAACAATATTCCTACTTCCGGCTTTCGGAATTAATAATTCATATTATTTCCAAACTACAAATAAAATTTCCTAATATTAAAAATAAAAAAAAAATATTGATTTGAATTTATACAATTTATTAAATATAAATATATCTTTAATAGTAGGATTTATTTCTAGTACGAAAGTTTGAGGAAATTGTATCTATTATAAACAAAATTACGTGGCATTTTGTGATGTTTAAACTAAAATATTTATTTATTATAAATATATTTACAAAAAGATGCCTGTACCTAAGCTATGCTAAAACTTAACAGACTATTTAAATAAGCACATATATAACGGCGCGTACTATAGACTTAAGAAAATCATTAATTTTCAGTCATTATCCTTGAATAATTACCCCAAGGATGTTTAAATATATTAAAACTGTTGATTTCAGGTAATGTATGGTATTGCAGTACGGGGTAGCGCATTTGAGAATGCGATGAGCATTCCACGTAAAACTTAGTATAAACTAGGATATTTTGTATTTCCAGTCACCCCTTTTAAGAAGAGGAACTATGACTTTTGAATGTGCTGAATACTCTAACTATACCTAATTTTATTAGAGCCAAAATAGTGTAATTTAAGGCTCGTTTGATAGTGTAGTTTAAGTTATACGTACTACCAGATGCAGTTAAGCGCTTACCCAATGGGCTGCGATTTATTTGAAACCATTTAGGTTTTTGGGCTTCTCGAGTGTTTTGGTGAGCGGGTTCTTTGTGCTTTGCAGCATGTGCTAATTATTTGATTTAAATGCCTAGGTAGTAGTCTTTTAGTGAACAAATTGATGTAAAATAATGGGATCCCAGGCGATTGAGACCACATACAAGAGATATTCCAGCTGGAACACTAAGTGCGTTTTAGGAATTTTATATACCTACCAAAATTACTTCTTTTGAAGGAGCATTGCTTTCTAAGAAACACATTTCTGTTCTATAATCTTGTTAGTATTACCAGAGTATTTTAATATAAAATTTAATATATGTTATTTGAAGATACTTTTTATGAAATTAGCATCAACCCATGTTTGTATTGTTTTGATGAAACAATAATGGATGTTTAAGGTAATAATTATAGAGCAGAAATATAAACCTCGCTTACGTAAGATAGTTTTGCTACGTACATTAAAAATCATGCACGTCTTTGAAATTCCATTTAATAACATGAACAATTGGAGGTGGACAATTAAATCTTTTAGATTATCAGTTATATTTTTATAATTTATAAACTGGTAAATTCGTTTTAAATTTCATTTCGTTTTCCGTGTTTTGTCAAAAAATTATTTTTTTCGCACGGAGAGAAAGATACACCGAATTTAATCGGCTCATGAAAATAAGCTTCTAGATGCAATATTTGATTAAATGTAATAGACTTCCACGGTTATTATCTGTATGAATGTTGTTTTCGGATGGAAACCGTATAGAGGCTCTTATAAGTGCCGACGTTTCGTCCAATGTTGCAAGGGACATTTTCAAGGCGAGTAATTTACTTCAATGAATAAATTCACTGCAGTGAATTCATTCATTAAAGTAAAGTAACGAAAAGTTGGCACTTATCAGAGCCTCCAACCGGAAACAACATTCATGCAATATTTGATACTTTGAAATTGCTTCATAAATAACCTAAAATCAATGCATTGTTTTATTTATTCAAGACCGAAAGGCAATTTCAATACTAAATTTTAATGCACATCACAATTATATAATTAAGTACAGATTTATTATAACTGCTGTATATGCACTTGTCCATTGATTGCTAACCGTGATCAAGTGCACCACCGACTGCATAATACCGTTAAACCAGCCATGTCTGAGGGCAAAGATATTACTCCAGATATCCTTATTTTAGGACAGGGAATGCTTAGGACATCTGGTACTCATCCGAAATACAGAGGATTCTGGGACAACGTTCGAGTAGTTGTAGGGACTATAATTTCATTAACTTTATATATACTGATTAACATCAACTGGTTTACTCGTACAGAAAATATTAAGGTCTTTGCTACAAAATTTGAATCACACATGACGCTAAATCAGGTAAAAAATATGTCAATAGTTTATATTTATTATTCAATTCAAATTATTCTAAAACACCTTACTAGTTTTTCTTTATTTAAATGATTTGATTGATTTTTTTGTATCGATGCCCATAATGTTATAAATTTGTGAATAAATAATATTTATACACATATTAAATATAGATAGAGGGTAGACAAACCATATACAATTCACATCTTCAATGGTATTCTAAATTTGTAACGTAATTATCCCTTATTATCAAAAACTGTCTTTATCTCCCAAGAACTGTCATTACCTCCCAAGAACTGGCGCTCGAGAATCGTGCTGCTAGAAGCTTCTGTGTCGAATTTATTTCCTCCAAATAATAATCCGGCCATCAGCTTGAGGATTATACAAATTAATTAGAAACACATCGATAGGCTCCATTGAAATGCACAACAATCAAATATATCCTCTATTGAGCTGGTTTTATAATAAATATATATATAAGGGCTAGATTTTGTGAATTATTTTTCCTAAAATCGCTACAATTAGATCCCAGCTGGCAAGACCGTTTAAATTTTCACTAGCTCCTAAGAAGAAAACATTTTACAAACTCTGAATATCATTCAAAATCTCAAGCTATTTTATATAGTTCATTTTCACAAATATTTGTCCCTGAACAGTCTGTCCATCCAAATTTGAAATAGCTCCTAAACGTATCTCTGTCGATGCTAGCATTTTCATAGGTGAAAAATTCCATTCGAACCTTTTCTCCTAAAATAGTTAACAAAATTGTGCACGAAAGTGTCCATAAGCTGGGAAATCCAGAACACCCCGACCCAGCTTGAGACAGGTACATATCAAGTTCTTAAGTAGCTTAAGCGGAATGGATCAATTTAAATCAAAGTCAGTGTAAAAGGAAGAAGCTACTGTTATTATGAACTACCAGGTTTAGTATTCATAAGTTTTAGATTTTCTACCAAAATTCAGTTAGAGTCGTTTCTCGCCTAATCCTACATCCAAAATTGAAAACAGATTGGTACCATCATCAAATCGTCATCCCCAGATCCAAATTAGCAAATAAAACTCGTTTGTTATGACTCTCGCATTACTTCTCCATATTTCATATAAATCATAAGCCTCTTTTTGTACTATCGCGTGCAATTGGATTTGTGACCTATAAATTGGCACGTTTCCTTACAGCCATTTTCATTTGGTTCCTAGGTAGGTTAGAGTGTCTCTTTTCACTAGTATATTGTATGAAAACATGTCGTTTTAAAATGTGAGAGGATGATAATCTGCGACCTTTTCAGGCTCAGGTGCGGTATTCACGTGACCCATAGCACATATTAAGTTTGAAAATTTCTTAAATGGCCAAAACCTGTCGCAATTGTTAAAATCTGTGGAAGGATAATATTACGAATTTTCATTTATTATGCATACAGTGGGGTATTACAGTTATAGATAACCAGATATACTGTATAATTGTGTTTAAAAATAATTAGCACTTATACTTTTTCGTTGACATTAATTATTAAATCCTAATTATTTATACAGAGGCGTGGCTATAACTTAGGTGCCGCATGGTACAATACAAACTGAAATAGAACATTTCCAGCGTAAACATGATATTTTATTTAGGACAATGTTATTGTATTATATAGATAATGTGGTACTGGTTACAGATAACCAAATATATGAAATGAATTACTAAAATCATAGTAATTTTATGAAAAGGCGTATGTATGACGTAAGTACCATATTTCATCCAGCAGCCAATACAAATAAAAATAAATTATTTGAAGTAAGGCTGGTTCACAAACATTTTTAGCGTACACATTACATTTTTGTATTTTATTTGCTATCAGTTATAGTACCAAATACGAGGATAATTTATAATATAATCATTTTTTGGTGAAATAATGTTTGTTTCTTTATCGCAAAATTTAGTGAAAATTATAATACTACTATTTGAAGGTGTTATGAGTATATCATATTTTCATTTCAAAATTATATACTTAATCGTAGTGCCCGTGACGCCACAGTTTCAAAAATGTATTTTCTATTTATATAATAATAAAAAAAACAAAACGATATCTGCAAATTGACTTCTGTTAGCTTTTCGATTCCTCGTTGATATAAACGTAGATCTTTTGACACAAACCAGTTATCTAGCCAATTGGCATTGCATCATTGTCGTGAAAAGCAATACCAAGAAAGTCATTTGAAAGAGGTGTGAGTTGAAGTACTTTCCAACCTAGCTCCTCAATAAATATGCGATATTTGCGACCTGCGGGCGGGCATTGTCGTGCTATAGCATTATCTCATGTCGACGATTTGTTCATCTTTGACGAGCTGCTTCCCCCAGTCGCTGAAGTTGTTGCAGTATACCTCAGCTGTTATTGTGTGGTTCCTTTCCAGAAGTTTCCAATGTATTATCCTTTCCACACCCCACAAAATACAAAGCATTGACTTGCGTGGATAAAAATCTTAGATTTTTTATATGAACATAAAGGCACTATTTTTCACCCCCCATACTGATTCAAGAAATAAATTGTCGATGTTGTACATGCGTGAGGCGTTGTCAAGTAAGTAATGAAGCACATGCAATAATATTCGGATTTTTTTTTTTGCTAAGCTTACGGGGTACCCATGCACCAAGTTTCTGGACTTTTCCAATTGAATTCAGAGGAATTAGAACTGTCTGGGGTGAATATATGAGCTGGTCCGCCAACTTCCATGCTGTTTGACTGCTTTTCTCTTGGAAAAGTGCTTCTACACGCCTTTCACTAAAATTATCCGTATGTCTAAACCTGGGACTATCAATCAGGTTAAAATCACCTTCTTTAGAGCTTTTAAACTACTATTGAGCTGTTCTTTCTGCAACATAGCCATGCGCGTAAATAGCACTAATATTAAGAGCGGCATTTCTAGCATTATAGCCACGATTAAATTCGTAGAGAAGGATATGTCGGAGATGAATCTTTTTATCAACCTGCACGTTCATGAAATATAGGGTAAAATGTAACTAATTATAAAGGACAATCAAAAAGTAAATTGGGACTGTTGAAGTGAAAAGAAAGATCTACAAAATGATATATGAAACTAATGACAGATAATGCAATTTTTGACAAACGAATCATAAACAAAAAACCGAACGAATTAATTAACCTAATAATATTTCGATACGAACGTAAATACAGGAATTCAATTTGTTTTGTTCAAGAACATATTATTTTTTACATCCTTTAAAATGAAGTATCACAAGGTAGGGAGTTCTACTTCCAAAGTGAGGTGACTGGATGTGAAGGGGTTCAATTAAAAAAAAAATTCCCTCGAAATATAAAATGACATAATTTTGCTCAAATTCAAGTCTACTTCAGATCCAGAGGCTAGATTTGAAATGAAGGCACTGTATATATTATAATAGAAACTGTGTACAATAGGTATATCCTATCTAGCAGCCATGAAAGAAACGGCGCAAGCATAATGGCCTTTATTGCTTCAAAGGTTAGATCTCTGCCCGTTCTTACATTTTACTTTGCTTGAGCGATCCATAGAAGTGAAAGATGAATCCAAGTAGAAAGATACAAACGATCTCAGTGTAGGGATCCTCACAGAGTTAAAAATTCTGCTCCACTTACAGATAATTTCTACACCGAGTTTTAATAAATTTTTAATGAAAATAAAAATATATGCATTAGCTGATTTGATGAATATTAACGTAGTATTTCACTATTTAATGAAAATCCACCAAATTATAAAGCTCACTCCCTAGCTACTAAAGATAAACATGTAATATCTTATTGAACTAATCATGCACACCCTTAGAAGTGCAGTGCAGTATTTCACAAATGAGATTATCAAATGAAGAAAAGCCTTACCTTACTTAAAATAAAATAAATGTAAGCGACAGTTGCATATATCAAATACTGAAAGCGTCCTAAAATATATTAAAAATCAACACAAGTTACATAAAAAATGCTTAATTGAAGACGATGTATGTCAGTATAAAAATATTAACTTTCAGATCACGTTTGTGTGGGATAGTGCGTACGTTGGGATACCTAGAAATAGATTTTTTGGTAAAACAAGCAATTGTGAATGCAATCTTGGTAGATCAAAACACGATGTCAATATCATACTTAACCCATTCCCCACCTCGATCCCCATTTGGGGATCGTTGATTTTAATGGCCAACAGTTGGTAGTAGATGCCATTTGTTGTAGTTGGCAACATACTAGTTGTCGTAACAGTTCGAGTGATGTAATATCAAAAAGTGCAGGTTTGCCTGTTGTTTTGAGTTTAGCACCCAATAATGTGAAAATACTGAGGTAAGTCATGTATAAAATTAATACTGTTTTTTAAATGCATTAAATTTTAATTATTTATAATTGCATATATTCAAGATTTGTCACATGGTTATTTATATGTTGTAGTAACTAACTGTAGTGTATAGTTTGCTTTCAAATCAATATATTTTAAATTATGGTCCTTTTAATGCTGATACCCATTCGGGAATCATGGCAGATACCATGTTAAAATTATGATATTACATAGTATTATTTATTTGCCTATATCTACTTGCCAATGGTAAATAATTATTTTCTCTAATTTCTAGATATGGACACCAGACAATTTCTCACAGTCACTCAATTAGAAGATATGATGAATGATCCGAATATCTTCGATGAGGATGAACCAGACGTAGTGGTAGATATCATTGAACTTCCACCCAATTAATTGATGTTGAATAAAATTTAAAAGACTGATAGTGAAGATATGTTAAAAGATACCCATCCAAGAGATGTACCTAGCAGAGTAGAAGTTTATTCTTGTGCGATTCCTTTAGCATCTACGTCTAGTGCTAGTCATACAGCATTTACTCTAAGCAATTGGATGAATAGATTCCACCACCAAAGCATCAGAAAAAAAAAATATACTCCAGATTCGTAAAGAACAAAAGCTGATTTTTCGAAGAAGTTGGGTCAAAATAATGACATAGAAATGAGACAACATCTAAAAACAACACTTGCAGGAAAATCTTCCGTCGATGTCTTTGAATTATTGTGGAACGAAGACGTTATGACCTATATTGTGAAGTGGTCTGTCATATACGCAGTGCAAAACAATTGCCATCGGTAGAATGTGATATCATTCTTTACAGCAAGAGCATTTGTACTGCCACGAGGACGATGATATATGCATCGAAAGTGTGCGGAAATGTTTTATGAGAAATATATATCGCTATTTGAAGCAGTGCATAAGAGGAAATCTGAACAGCGGGCTATGTGCTGTCATGAAACAGGATATTGCTTTCATACTGAATTGTATGAATGAAAGTAAGAAAAGAAATATGGCATAAATGGATTTAGTCCATCCATTATAATGAAAAATGTTTCAATTATCAGAAATCCATCCAATCATATATTTTATTTTAATAACTTTTTCACAAGTTTTGAGCTCATGAAAGAGCTGTAAAAATATTGCAGCAACTGGAACAGTACGTTCTAACCGGATGAACAATTGTCATTACATGGGCCTACACGCACCTTCTTTAATTATCTAAAACCAAAAAAATATTGGCAGACCGTGTTTGCAAAAATTATCCCAGAATCGGGTTCCTGAAAATATAAAAAAGAGAATCAGTTAGAAATAACCGAGGAAAGGAAATAGCGAAAATGTGCCATATGCAAGAAGAATACAAGAAAATAATGTTCAAAATGCTGTGTTGGAGTTCACATGGATTGTACGATACATTGGCATAATTTATAATTTAAAAAGTCTTTTTATAACTTAATAAAATATTATTAACAAAAGTATAAGTATAATATTTTACCCTAGACCTGTCCCCAAATGGGAGTTTGTATAAATATTAATTTTTTTAACAATGGTTGGTTTATTTTATTAATTTAACTTGCAAAAATACTTTTTCAGTGAAAAAAATATATATATCTTTTACAAAGAATAACAATCACAGAATGCATAAATCATTGGTGAGATTTTTATGAATAATCTTAAAACTACGTTGTACGTCGTCTGACAATTTAATTCTGGCAATGCACCTTTACAAAATATATGTGTAAAAGTGTGTGCTTGTGCCTACTGTCGCCTTAAAAGTACTCCTCTTATGCATGTATACACTGAATTAGAGGGAGTTCCCATTTTTCTATGCATTCCTGGAACTAATTTTCCGGAATACTATTGAGCACCTATTTTGCATACAGCAAGAAATCACAGAGCGTTAAGTCAGGCGTATAGGTAGAATGATTTAATTAGGTAATAGCTTTTTTGCCGAGAAAGTCTTTCATAGAGAGCGCTCTGTGACTTGGTGCATTATCATGAAGAATTTTTTTAATTATCAGGCCACAATTCGGTCGTTCCCTTCGAACAGAATCTATGTAGTACCTCTAAATAACATTTTTGGTTAACTGTTCAATAAATTCTTGCTGAACTATTATCCTGTGATCGACGAAACACACCAGTATGGCTTGGAAAATCAGTCGCATATTCAAGCCGATGCTGTTTCTGTTCATCCGTAAAGATACGAGGCATAAACTACGTAGAAATCTTTTTCATGTCCGATTCTTCAGTTAAAATTAGCCTAACTGTATCATGATTAATCTACAATTCCTCAGCTATCAGTATCATACATAATCGTTGTTGGACTGTAGCGCCCGGCATTATAATTTGTCTGTCCGCTTCTGGGGTCATCTATTAAATCTTCTCTCCCATCTGTAAATCTCGTATGTTACTCAAATACACTAGATTTTTTCAGAACATCTTTACCATATGCCAATTTTAAAACCTCTAACGTTTCAGTGGCGTTTTTTTTTCGATTTTCACACAAAATTTTATGTGAATTATGAAGCAGGGTTGCTTTAAATTTCGCATACGCAGATATTTGGTACATTCCCAATAGCTAACTACCACTGGCTCTATCAGTTTGAAATGTACCAGGTATTAGTTCAAACATGTCAATTACGTCACGTGCAACAGTTCGCGGCCATTCCGGCAATTAAATTGTCACGCCTCGTATTTCATTCCTATTACATATCTATGGTTAGGCTTATGTATGGTTATATAAAATATTCTGCCCATATTTATAAGATTAATTTTGCTTATTATCCAGTAATTGCATGTCGTATCAATATGGCTTATTTGAGCAACTTGTTTTTAAACTGTGAACATTACATGACAGCTTTTCTTTCAGCTCTTCGTGAAAGAAATTATTCTGCTCTACTACCGTAAAGATTTATTGGACCTTTTTGAACAATGTGAATCGTTTTGGAAAATTAGTGACTTTGAAGGAGATTTATGTGTTGAGCTTAAAGGATTAATGAAGTTTGGACTCTATGGATATAAAATATTACTTTATACTGTATACAGCACGTTTGTAGTACTTGTAATTAAGGTATTTTTTCCTGGAAATGAGTTACCATTTGCGTGTTATATACCAAACAAATATATTTTGACCGCCAACACCATTTATATTGGAGAAGTCGCTTTTCTTATATTTATTGTCAAGTTAGTTATTGGCTATGATGTAGTATTTTCCGCATTATGCTTACATGTGATTATCCAATTGAAAATGATAAAAAATATTTTACGCAATATCCAATTTGACATGTACGCATCAAATGGTTATGATCGAGAACACTGCATCCAGCAATTGAGAAAGTGCATTATACATCATCAAA
Organism: Sperchopsis tessellata; assembly: GCA_033557685.1. Classification (NCBI taxonomy): domain Eukaryota; kingdom Metazoa; phylum Arthropoda; class Insecta; order Coleoptera; family Hydrophilidae; genus Sperchopsis; species Sperchopsis tessellata. The sequence goes on from JAWQRN010000339.1 coordinate 16,259, forward strand.
AATTGATCAGGTATCCATTAAATCATCATTTCATTTGGAAATACATTAAGGTAAAATATTTAAACAGTTTATTATATATTGGTCTCTGAGAATTTTGTCTCGTTTATTTATCTATGACGTATGACTTTCTCCATTTGCGATAATAGGGAGAAATTAATAAAATCGCAAAAACGGTCTCTAGTTGTACGTATATTTTGAAAATGTGTTTCTAAATGTAGTAAGTTGGCTCATTTTTTAAGACATTTCAGTAGAATCGCTTGCACTTAAATAGTTTATATATCCACAACCTGTAACGAAATAATCATATACATTTATCCCGATTTTATACACAGTGTTACAACTAAACCAGCCCTACCCTATGAATTTTAAAAATTAGAAATACATTTTTGTGCATATATAATTATTTTTCGATTTTGCCGGAAACGGCTTGTTCTTTGAAACTTTAAATACACTACAGATTATTTTTATATTTTAGTCAGCACTGAACTCTAAAGTTTTTATAAATTGTTTAAATTTTTTGGAATTTAAATTTTTCTATCCTGTTATGAAGTATTTGATACAAAAATTGATTCATGAAATTGAATAGTTGTTGATACCAGTATTTTTACTGATTTATTTACCATTTCTCTAACCTTATTCTGTGGCAACTTATGAAGAATTTTTTCTACTGTTTTACTGTGTTTGTGTACATAATTTCTTTTATTTTACAATTACAGTAGCTAGTACTTTTTTTAGAAATGGTAATTTTTTTAAGCGATGTTAAACAGCCATATGAAGTTTTGCAGATTAAATTGTCAATTTTTAATACAGTGTAGTGTACATTGTAGACGAATAATTTTATGTGGAATAAATATGTTGCTATCAATGTTAGAGCCTAACACAATATATTATCCATTTGGAAGACGCTCGTAGAATAAATTACTATTTATAAAAATATGCTGGCTGTAATATTTAAAATTTCAATGTATTTTCCGGAAAACAAGAAGTGGTAGAAAGTTGTAATTTATTTAAAGAATGAATTTTTGTATAATAATTGGTTTTTGATTTATTTTATTAAATATAGAAAATGAGGAGGCAGTTTGATTGTCACCCTATATATATATATCTGAACTCAAAATCTTTTTGTGATTCCTCTCCTTGGAAACTAGTCAGGATTTAACTAGATGGTAAAAATTGCTAGTCTATTTTGGATTTTTCTTACGAAAACGACACAACTAAGACTTTTCCACATCAGTAGAATGAAATTAAGCCCATAAAAATAACTTATATACTTCAAAATCTAAACTGTTTTTTAATAATAATTAAAACTGTAGTAATAAGTTAAAACATTATGTTTCATTGTTGTTTTAATTGACAGCAGCAGCACAACCTATCGACAGATAGTGTACAGCATATACCTATCATTGTCAAAAACATTTTGTAGGTTATAGCTCTCACCTATACTTCAAATAAAGTGATTACTCGAATATTTTGCATTCTAGTTCTATAATTATTTTGTAATATGTTGAGTTGTTACGAATACTTAACGATTATAAAAATAGTTTCAATTGAAACTACGGTGGTGCAATTTTAGTAAATTTATAGTTTAAAAACATATTCTTCGTAGCTGTAGACCTATTACATTAATTGGTGGTATTGGTGGTCATGCGCACTTCATCTACGGCTATGAACTTATCGTTCAAGCATGGTGCTTGATTAAAGAAATTACACATAAGTCAAGTGGTTTAGGACATTTGTATTGGGTGTTTGTTAAAATAAAGTAGCTGATGCAGGGGTTTGATTTGAACACAATTACTAGAGCTACTAGGTGCATAGTTAACGATACTTTTATCCAGGCCCTTAGAAAATGTCATACTTATCATTTTGTTTCAATTTTGTTTTACTAGTATATTACTTACTATTAAGTCAGTAAAACTGCATATCAATAACCACTTTCATATTCGTCATATTGTGCTCTATCATTTCGAAAAAGAGTGAACTGCAGCACACTTATTTCACGATCTTAAGGAACTCTATGGTGAAGGAGTGATCGCTGAAAATCAACTTTTAAAATGGCTCAATCGTTGTAAATTTGGCGTTTACATGATAAGGAAGGAATAAGTAGTCCGTCTGATTTTGATGGTCAGTCTCTTCAGATGGCCGTGGAAGAAGACGAAAGTTTGACAAAAAGGATGCTGGCTAAAGAGTCCAATATCGGCTATTCCACGATCTCAGGCGCCTCAAAAAACTCACTAAGTTGTGAAAAATAGCTAGTTAAGTTCCTCATGTGATTTATGACGACAATCTACCATCCAAGTCTACATATTTACATAATTGCTTCAGCGAAACGGGATTAAATTAAATTAGTAACGATCAGCTTTCAAGTTACAGTATTTATTATTTTCAACCAATAATTTTTATGCAGATTAATATTGTAATGAATTCACTTATTTATAATTTTTATATTTTCTTTCGGTTATTTTAATCAGATTATTTCAAATAGTTTCTTCGCTGACGATGATAATGAGGTCTTTAGAATGATTGCTACATGGCCCGTGTACACGTCGCTAATTCTCAGCTATAAAATTCATGGTAAATTGTTTCGGAGGAACACTTAAAATATTAACATAAACGTAATAAGCAAAAATGCATAAGTTATGAAGATGAATATCAGGTTGTCGTTGTCCTGTTGTCTTTATGTTAGGGCATTTGGTAGAGCCAATTTGCCAGCTGAAAAGCAGGTAAACTCTACTTTAGATTGGGATTATTAATATGTGATATGTGTGTAACTAATTAGATCAAATAAATTATTTTTGACTTTGACTTTTGACTTTGACTCTTATAAACAGTGCATTTTACTCATACTGGTCGCCTCGCTGTTAGTCGGTTTGCAAAGCGAGATTCTAATTTATTAATTCCACGACGTAGAATATTTTCATAAACTATATCCGATTTTAATTTCAAACATTCGGAGGCGGAGAATGGTTTTACAAGCTTCTTAGTTTACTCCTAAATAATTTACATTAAAGTTCTATTTATTTTTATCGAATTAAATTCGTTCGAGAAAGGTTACCTTATTTTCACATTCTTCAATAAATATCCTTTTACAAATCTTTTTTATTTTTTCATACAGATTAATATTTAGATCTACAAAATTTCTTTACATACATGAAATTTCTTTTGTTTCCGAATTATTATCATTAAAGTATAATTTTAACAAATCCCTTGTTTACATTGATTTTAATATTATTTTATGCGTAATTTCTCTTCATTATTATTTTATTTATTCTAGATATTTTTAGTATTCTCCAATTCTTAATATTTATTTATTCTATTTCAAGTTCGATCGATATGTATACTTAGTTACTTTCTGTTTTGTAATGATTTTTAAAGTTAATTCTTCGGATTTGATATGTGCTTAGTATGGCCGTTTAGGTAACACTATATACATAGCTGGTTATCCCTCCAACGTCGCACATTTCATTGACTAAATAATCAGCAAGTTATGAATGTTGGTTCACTTAAGTGCAGTGAATTCATTTATTGAAGTAACATCACTCGCCTTGAAAATGTCCCTTGCAACAGTGGACGAAACGTCGGCACTTTTCAGAGCCTCTACATGGTTTCCACCCGGAAACAACATTCATACAGATACTAACCGTGGAAGTCTATTACATTTAATCAGCAAGTTACTTTGTAGACATTTGGAATTGCACTTATATACAGATAAACTAGAGTTCTTTTTTATCATTGTTATCAATTACCGTCCGAATATGCGATAGAAACTTGTTCTGCCCTTCATAGCTAATAATATTGTTCGATGGTAAACTTTCGAAGTCAAAGTGATCCGAACCGAGGGCTTTACACCTTTAAAACAGTATTGATTCGTTAATCATTTTATATCTCTACCTCTTACTCTCCATGGTTTTCTTTTACATTACTTTATGTTCGAAACTGTCACGGTTCCGTAGTTATTATCAGTCTTAAAATTTATTATTTATATTATATTTAGATAAGTTATCAATTTGTAAGATGCTCTCAGTTTATTCTTGTTACATTTAATTTTGTAATAATTTACTTATAATCATTGTTTGTTTATCACTATTATTTTCCAGTATTTGTCAATTGTATTAAATTGTGTGCTGGGTCTTGAAGAAGTCACCTCTGTAGTAATCTTACTTTCGTATTTTATTCTGGCCATCCTGAGAGTACACAACGAGGTTCATCCCCTGTATCGCAAAGCGAAATGAAGAATAGACGCATTTCCATTTCTTACCATTTGCTTGTTGAAAGGGATTTTTAGTGGTGTAGTTCGCGGTACTTGACCCGTTTTTGTTTGTATTTTGTTAGCATTAATCTTATTTAAGCTTTTGTTAGACTTGTTTGTTTAAATTTTGTATCATTTAATTCTCTTGTTAACCCAAAGTTGTTTTGTAACAGCTCCCGGGACTGCAGATCGGACCGGTACAGAGAGCAAAACTAATTACAATAAACGTAATTACCATCTGGTCCATTGTACGCGGAAGGTTGATAATTTTACTTTGGTCTTATTTCTTTCTAAATGATAGCTTCCAGAACTGCAAGTCAGCTGATAGACTGGAGTCTTATCATAACTCAAGGCAATATTATTAACAGGGCTTAAATCTCTGTTATTTTCATATACATGTAATCACTTATAATTTCTGTTTGTATAATTTTATGCAGTGTATTCGTCAATAACTTTGTTTGGTATTGATGTTTCGCCTGACGAATTGACGTACAGCTACGACTGTGTCTTTGGTTCAATATACGTATTAAGTTTCTTCTTGTGTTTTAATTTAATTCCATCGCTTCTCCACTCCAAGTATGTTCGTAAGAGTTACTGCACACACATCATTTCTTCATGGGTCCTACTTCTGTTTTTTTTCTACTAGACGATCACGCCATTTCTGTTTAATGTTTGAGGCAAGTGTTTCTTCATAAGACCCCACCTCATGCCAGAAGACAGGTTGTTTAAATATATTGTGTAGCCTTATGTCAATTAACACAAGTTTTAGGATATTAGATAAATGTATTTTGTGTGCCATCTTATCCTATACTAATTGAATCACTGAGCTTGAGTAACTTAAATAAAGGGTTACTTGCAAATGTTGTTGTGACATGTTATTTCATACCTTTTTTTTAACTTAGGTACATGGCTGATATTTCTATTTATTAAAGTAGATGTGAGACTCCAAAGTCAGCCAAGTATATAATATTATTATAATATTTTTTTAAATATCCTCACGCCTATTACTTTTAATTTTTAAATCATGACCCAGTCCCGCACTCAACATTTAAATACATAATTTGCAGTTAATCGATTAAGTGGCATTCGCACATACGTACAAGAAAACCAAGAAAACCAGACACACACATATAATGTCAGGAAACATCTAATTATATATGTCTTTCTACCACACCATATTTGTATATATTTTATAAACTAAGTCTTTCAAATGTATTATTTTGAAATAGTGATGTATTCGTTTTTTTTAGAAATGTTATGTTTATTATTGAAATCTATAAGATTTGTGGTAACAAAATTTCAATGGTTAGTTTTCTATGTATCTCCTATTTATTTCAAATAACTTATTATTTTTTTTTCGTTTACGTATATCCATTAATGGATGTTTGCGATCTTTGTTCTATTTCTTCACGATTCCTAGATGTATGAATCAAACTACTTGTAGTAAGCAGTCTATTAAATTGTCTTATTCTGTAGCCAATACATCTTCTTACCTCCCATTTCCCTTTACTTTTGCCGTCCATGATAAGTAGCAGTATTTGATACGTTTGGTTCCGCATTACTTATTCTAGATACGCAGTTTTCCTTCTCTTTATTGTAACCAATAGTTCGGTATTTCTGTTTACTTGTCGCAGGACCTTCTCGTTATTAGTTCTTGAGGTTCAGGATAGCTTAAATACTCTTGGAAATAGCCACATGTTAAAGGCATTTTATTCATTGCTGCTGGTTTCAACGCTCAGCCTTTCATACTGTTCTTTTTTCTGTTAAGCATCAAGAGCTGTTTGATTGTCCCGATTAACTTGCATGGAGAAGTTTATTTTTCAGAAAAAAAACCAGCTGTGTCATAGCTGCATATATATACAACATCTAAGCTCGTACCATATTTGTCTGGTTTAAGTTGTGGACGTACCTTTACTGATTACTGGGGATCTTTTAAAAATTTAGGCGTTCAGGATACACATTAGTCAGATGACCTAGATAATTTAGTTACCATTTGAACTGTCTATAATGTGAGGAATTTAGGTCAATTAGATCAACACTGCCGCGAATATTGAAATGTGAAATATTATCGACCAACTACTTGCTTTTTACATATTATTCAGCAGTTTTAACGTTTACAGTAGCTCAACAGCATACCTAAGACTATTTTTGATCAACAGTAATTATCATTTTGTCTTCACTTATGTGACCAGTATTTTAGAATATCTTTCAATTGGATTTAGGTAAATTTGTTGGTTTTATATAACTTTTTTCAAAATAATGTTTTCACTACCACCAATTTCCACTAACTGATAGTTATTATAAAAATAATATTGCTGAATTAACTTCCTCAGAGTTTTAAGTGCTTTAATTAATTGTAATATTTTTTATTTGCTGTCTGATTTTTATAATTACACAGTTTGTTTAGTAAATAACTCTTTACTAACAATACCATTTCCATTTCGATCCATTATATATTTGAATAAAATTATACTCACAATTTAACTAGAATTTACGAAAGAAAACGCACATGCTATAATTATGACAGCTAAAATTGTAACGTTATTATTTGCAACTTTTTAATTCAACCGGGTTTTACTAAATGTCTTGACATTTGATTTAACTTCTAATTATATTTTCGAGATATTTGCTGTTGGTATTGCGACATACCTCATATGCAGTTCACACTGTAACTATGTAATAATAAATAAATAAATAAATAAACCTTAAAGTAATAAAGTTATGAAATGTATACCAACCTAACTAAATGTATTTCCAATATTGAATTTAGTTGTTTAGACGAAAAATAGATTATGTCAGAATTTTATTTAAGTTTTAAACTCATTTTTTGTTACAGATTCGTTCATAAAATGAGAAATTTGTATTCTTTGTTGTTTTTAAGTCAAATTTTTATGACTACTTTCACTATGTGCATGGAACTTTATATATCACTTGAATGGTAAATATATTTTTATAATACTCTTTCATAATCATTAAAGAAAATGTCTATGTAGTATCAGCTAATACATTAACAAACCAAAATTTTACAAACTTTATTTCTGGTGGACCCAATTGTTTCAAGGATTCCTGAATCCTGAAACAAACTCACTATCTCTAGACAGCCTAAACCGTTCAGTTACCTATTTGAATCTGTTTGTTATACTCATAATTTGAGGAGCCCTATAGGTTTAAAAACTTCAACCGAACCAGGTTCCATTTCCAGCGAGTTTCTATTCTCAGTTTTCATGTCCACATATGACACCCTAAGATATTATTGCTGTTCTACGCTTCTCTTACTAATAATTCCACTTCTTTTAAGAAAGAGATTTTCAAGCAATACAATCTTGATTTCTAAAACTAACAAATGTTGTTGTCTTGAATAAACCCATCAATTTTTGCAAGATTAAAGATTTTCGCTACAAATCCTTTAATATGTTCTTCAACTATAGACTTGCCTCTATGAATCTATAAATGTCATAGTTCTAAGACCATACACTTCACGAGAAAGTTTGTTAACGAGGTTAAATTATATGATCAATATTGATATACTTCCAGAGTGATACTTACCAGAAGCATATATTAAGAATGCATGTGCGTCATTTATTAACAAATACAATTGAAATTACCTTTGGCCTGAAATATCTATGTGATACGAACATGAATAGTGATATAAATCATACAATAGCTATTTAAAATAACACTCTATATCATATAGCGTATATCACATCTCGAATTTGTCTACTAGCTGTTTATCAACAGCCTTTTTAAAATTAGCAGCCATTTTTCTCTTTTCAAATACCTCATATTTTATGAAACTTTCTTGGTGGTCTTCGTAATCATTGTCTACCAGTCGGATTATAGCCTACATCTTGTGAACCAAAGGAAAAAAGGCATTTAAGGTACTAAAATTCTTGTAGTGGTGATGTATTTAAGTTGATATATGAATTTGAATGCTGTTTATTTAAAACAAAATAATGGAAGGTAAGCAAATATCTAAATCCATTAAAGTTAAGAAATACCGATTGTTTCAGAAATATTGTATGCATTACCATACCACCATTATTAGGGATCATCAACAATCAATATTCTGAAACAATAAACCGTTGTACGAAAGATGTATGTAAATAAATGGTGCAAGTGAAACTAATCCAAGAGATACATTTATTTATTTTCTGTTTCAGTCTCGTTTCTGATAAAATACAAGCTTTTAAAAGTTTCATGTATGCATCTTGTTTGTTCTTTCAATTTAGTATCTACTGTTTTCCTGCAGCAGAAGTTACATTTGAGGTAAGACGAAGATACTGTTAAGTTCAAATTAACTCATATTTTATTAAATGGTAGGCAGAGGATATTGGCAATGCTATTTATGATAGCAATTGGTACCACAGTAACAAACAATTTCATAAATACGTTTTCTATATGATTGCTAGAAGTCAGCACCAAATAACATTTTCTCCAGGAGGTTTAGGAATTATAACCAGAGAAACTTTTACACATGTATGTATATGAATTAGTTTAATACTTATATTTTACTTACTAAATTCATAATTTTTAGGTCTTTAAAACAGCTTTATCTGTTTTGACTATGATGAGGACTATTCAAAATAAATAGCTAACATTTTGACATATTTAATTTAATGCTGTTAGTTGTTTCTTAAAACATAATACTAAGTACATTTATATTAATATGCACCATAATTCTTAGAGTAGCCTGCAAACTAACAAATATAAAATATAAACTTTTGCTATTTGGCACTAGTCAACATAGTAATTTTAATATTTGATTTGAGTATGATTCTAATCTATTTTTGCAATAGTTACAAAAAAAAACCTTTAATTAAAGCATTAAATTTATATATCATATTAATTTTATTCTGTTATCTTTATATAGTAAAAAGGAAGTAATAAAAGTCTCACGTGTGCCATAGTTAATAATTTGAATTTTGAATATGGTTTAAATTAACGATTGAGCTGTAGAGGTTTGATATGTAGCTTACATTTTTAATATTACCTGCAATATTTTAAACAAAATTTCTAAATGAAGTTAATTTACATATAAAGTATTTCACCTCTTGCAAATATAATTCTTGCTACACATCTGAATATTACCGATTTAAAGATAGAAATAGAAACAAAATATTTCCTTGGTGACCACGTAAGGAATATTGGAATCAATAGGGCTGGGTCGCAAAATCGATGTTAAAAAAGTGATCGAAGGATCGATCTTAGCAAATTCCAAGATCGATTTATCGAAGATCGTTCTTGACCAAAGATCGATTCTGATCGATCCCGATCAAAGACCGATCTTGCTACAAAAGTTGATTTTCATCAAGCATCCATTGCCATTATATTATATTATTTACAAACACAATCATTACTTAAGTATTGTACCTCTAAAAGAAAATATTTATGTTTAATTTGCGTCTGTACATTCGCATATAACGTCCTATAACTTATAGAAGAAGTATATTTTGTTAGGGCAATTTTTATGTTTTATTTATAAAATATTACGCAAATAATTTATTTTCTATGTTACTTTATATTAAAAGATAATAATTTTACAAATGCCTATCTAGAAGGTCAGTAGCTTTTTTGAACTAGATAATTTAAGGCCTACTGTTAAAACTTCACACTTCGTTGTGTATTTAAATTTACCCTACTTTGTAAACCTATAATAATGTTACGATATTATTGGATACAATTTAAACTATTTGTTAAATAATACTTTATTTTATTTAGTATTAGTTATTTCGAGATTTAACACTAACAATTTATTTACAAACACTTGTCCACTAATTTAATTAACATTTCATTTACTAACACTAACTATTTACATTTAATATTTTATTTATATCACCCGAGCGCGTTATATTTCTTGTGTACTGTCTTGAATGGAAATCACTTGTAAACTGTTTCTCCATCGGATGCCCGTTCCTTTTATAACCAGCTGGCTGACTTGTAGTCGGAGACCGTTATTCTTTTATTTTGTTTTTCTACGAATTACGAGCAGGTGGCCTCATACAGAAATTCTAAGAGATCTGGCCTGCTGCATACATAAATTATGGGAAATCTGACAAGCTGCATTCGCAGGAGTGCAAGCTGGTTTTTTCGAATTTTCGTAATAACGGTTAATTTGCAACACCTGCATTGTTACTAACTCGATATCGGATGTAAAGGCGGCAATAGTTTGTTACAATAAGAATGGTAGTTTGTGGATTATGATTTGTATAAAAACAAAACATGAAATCAACACTTCTTGGTGACTGTAGCAGCGGAAGCTAATAAAAAATCATACAAATTTCCGATTACATTTCAATGAAGGATCAAATATTTATCAAATATCTATTATGCTAAATAATCAATCTTGATCAAAAATCAATCTTGATCAAGGATCGATCCTGATCAAGATCGATCTTGACAATAATCGATCTTGATCAAAAATCTATCTTGATAAAGATCGATCTTGATCAAAAATCGAACCCGATCAAAGATAGATCTTCACTCAAAGATCGATTTTCGATCAATGGATCTTTTTTTGGGACCGAATATCGTTCCTAAAATGTGAGTTCGATCCAGCCCTGTAATCATTACTGCGATTTTTGTAAATCAATGTCAATATAAAGTTTATTTGAAACTACATATAGCATTATATAACAACTTAAAACTTAAAGAGAACGTAACCTAAATATAAAACGGTCCAATAACAATCCCGATAAGTTTCTGTTTAGAGGAGATGTGATTTCACAGTCTTAATAAAGATCAATAGACCTACAGGTATACAATTTATTGGAGAAGACAATATTTTCACAAATTATAACATATTTTCTTCCCGTTATTCGATCTTGGTTCAGATCAGGATTTAGTTGAAGAACGGCATGTTGTAAGACACAACGTATCGTTCTTAATTAATACAGTTCTAATACGTATCCTTTATATGCAGGAGCGCCGCATGGATCCTTTATTAATCCTCTGTTGTATTTAGTAGTCATATACGTGCTAATTGTTTAAACTAGTGCAGATATTATGCGTATTTGTTCTGAATGTTCGGCATACTTGCATATGTGTTAGATGCTTAGAGCGAACATATTATGGATAATGAATGAAATTGGAATAGCGTAGCCGATGTTCAAAAGAGGTAAACTAATAACATTGGCACTGTAGGAATTATATTTTTATTTTCTAAATGAATCTGTCCACCTCAGATATAGGAGTTATATATTATACTTTTGTAATACCTTCAAATAAAGCTGAATCAAAATAACCCACACTACCAAAGGGTTTCGGAAATATGTTCAAATTATAAAGCTGTGAACGGAAATTTATACTTTTAGAACTCATGAAAACATCCAAAAATTTAATGATGATTTGGTGCCACTATTACAGAGGGAATATTCGAGGTATGTTTTTATCTCAGGACTTGTAGAAGAAGTAACCTCATTCTATAATGACTTATAATAGTGGGAATTAAATCTATTTTGCCTGAAATATTTCAAAGCTCTACCCTATAATCATATAATAAGAGTAATGTAATTATTAAACAATCGAGTTCTATTTCAGTACGTATACTTCCACGGCCGCAGTAAATATCTTCAGGTTTTCCGAGAGATAACCGTGTGTTGGCTTTTGTTTTTACCGACGTTTCGTCTGCCGTTGCAGGGGACATTATCAAGATATGTAACTCTTAAGGTACTAATTAAACATTGCCATGTAGCTCTGAAAAGTGCTAGTTGTAGGTACCGACCAGCTCTAAAAAGTGCTAATAATATAATAACTTGTAGCTCTCACAAATGCTAGTCAAGAAATAAAGATAAAAATCGAGTTTTAGACGAGTCTTTATTTTACAGAAGATGACAGTGACATAACCTGATTTATATGGAACACATATTGTGTATCACAGTTTTTAAAATATGATTTATCCATAGTTTATAGTAGTACATGATTTGTGATTGTCTTTAATGTACGCTAAAATCTTTGGAAATAGACCTTAAAACTAATAATCCGGTTGGCATTGCAAACAAAATATGGTTTTAATATTTTCGTTAATGTAATCCTATTTATTTATTTTAACTCAACCCGCCACCATTACTACGACTTCCTTCGATCGTTCTTCTTGGTACATGCCCAATTCACCAAATTCTCTGCACCTTCGCTACTTATGTAATATTCGCCTCATTTTGTAGTTTCAATGGCTCCTCAATTGTTCTTCTTTCCCACATTACCTGTAACATCTTTCCTCCATATATCTGTCTTGGTATCTTTCTCTCCCATACTTCTATTATCTTTGATCAACGTTTCTTATAGTCCAGAGATCATTCCCAAATACTACCTTTGGCCCAATGAGATTGTTATATAGATGTGTGTTTAATTTTCTGGATATTAATTTAATTTTTAAAATATTTTTCACTGCATATACATAATATTATTCAACAACACTTCGACGTTTTTAAAAATCTTTATTTTATTAAATATTGGGGGGACCGGAAATTTTTATTTTCAGTCAATGATGTAATCACCCTCGTTTTCAACAACCTTTTGCCATTTAGTGTGAAAACTTTCAAAACCGGATCGATAAAAATCAATTGGTTTTTGAGCAAAATATCTGGAGATGGCATTTTGAATATCATCCAAAGTTTCAAATTTTTTGTCACTTAGAAAGTGTTGTAGCGATCGAAACAAATAGAAATCCGATAGTGCAATGTCGGGTGAATATGGTGGGTGAGGCAGTACCTCCCATCCCAATTCATTAATTTTTTCCAGGTTTCGTCTTGCGCAGTGCGGTCTTGCATTATCGTGTTGCAGAATAACGCCTTTTCTATTGACGATCGCTGGACACTTTTCAATTAAATATTGATTTAGTCGATCCAACTATTCACAGTAAAGGTCTGCATTCACAGCTTGTCCAGGTTTCATTACTACAAAATTAATGATTCCGCGAAAACTCCATCAAACACACAAAAGCGCCTTTTTGGGTTGTAAACCTGGCTTAGCAGTACTTCGTGCCGATTCATTCAGAGAGAGCCACTGCCTTTTGCGTTTTTAATTATCATAGAGGACCTATTTTTCATCTCCAATGATCAAGCGGTCAAAAAAACGTTGCTGTATTGTGCCGTTGAAGCAACAAGTTGGATAGTCGACCAAGGTTGGTTAAGAGTGTTTGACAGTTCCTCGATTATTTCACGCGGATTTGTTCTACTTCCGCCCTTAACAAGTCATTATCTAAAGTTGTTGGTCTTCCTGATCGACACGTGTCGGAAAGATCAAACTTAACGGATCTGAACTTAGAAAACCACCGTTGGCAGTTATGAAAGTCTAATGCACTTGGCTAAACATCGCAAATATTTTTGGTAGCAACTATTGCGTTACTACCCTTGTGAAACTCAAAAAGCATACAATGTCGGATATGTACCTCTTCTGGTATTTGGCTGACCATTTCACCCAGTTAACAAGTTACTTTAACCTCAAAATGTCTTTTGAACGGCTTTGAAATACACAATGAGCTGATAAATGATAAACAAATATTGACATGCTCAGAAATAACCTTTCTTTCCGGTTCCCATAATATGTGTTTGATACATATATGTACAATTTATTATATTTTAAGATTAACAAAATATTGACTCCACTAATTATGTTACAATAAGCTTTAGTGGGTTCAATTATAGATCTTAAGCCGTAAATTATTACTATCTACATGTTACAATGAAACAGATAGTCAGTGCAACTCTAACTGGCTCTGGCTCTGGCTGTGTGTTTCTTTTATACCACTATATCATGCTGATGCAGCATTGCATCGTTAGAATATATAACTCCTCTATCTCTTAAGGAAGAAGTTTTCTTATTGAAGAGAAGAAAACTTCTTTTACAAATGTTATATTTGTATAAGAAAATACTTAAAAGAACAACGATAACAAAAATAACTATTGTACCGAAGTAAAAATGGTGGGGTATTGATTGATCAATAACGAGTCTAGAAAAATTATGATGTAATTTTTATATATCTATAAAGAATTTAGTTTGGTCATTACTTGGAAATGTTTGCCATTGTTAAATGATAGGTAATATAAACGTAATCGGTTTAATATCTAAATGATTTTCATATTTTTTATTAAAAATTGTGAAAGAACAGTCATTTGATTATTTTATAAAATGGTTGGAATTTATAATTTGTCTACCGTTAGATTCTCATGTGTAATCTAATGTAGTCTTGTCGAAAATAATTAAAAAAATACATTTATATTTTTACATGTTTTACATAATTATATTGGTATAAATATTGGATTAACGAACAGTTTTGAGTTGATCCTGAAAAAAAATATTGTTAATAACCAAAATATCTTTATGGTTATCTTTGTGAAGATCCAATGGGTGTAACTGTTTTAGAGTACGTCACTTCACTGTTAACTTTTAGCAAGCTTTTACATTTGGCACCAATGGTAATGTCTTTAATGGGAACATATTCAATTATAACTGAGTAGTTCTGGGGACAATAAGTGGAAAACTAAATTTTATTAGGATTTATTCATTAAAATATCCTACTTTATTAAATGTAATAGACTTCCACGGTTAGTATCTGTATGAATGTTGTTTCCGGGTGGAAACCGTGTAGAGCATATTTCAAATTAAAGTAGGATATTGTTTCCGGGTGGAAACCGTGTAGAGGCTCTGACAAGTGCCGACGTTTCGTCCACTGTTGCAAGGGACATTTT
>JAWQRN010000340.1:0-31169 GCA_033557685.1 Sperchopsis tessellata
ATATATATATATATTTAGTACACTTTTGCCTGTATCGACAAATGTAAAAGCGTAAAATATTTAACTGATAAGAAACCCAACTATGTTGGTATGGTTTAGAAAATGTAGTCTGGTATCACTCACGATAAATTAAAAGCTAACATAACAATTTGTTAAATTAAAGTGTGTAACTATGTAAATCAGTGCTTTGTTTAAACGATTTCCTACTTCTGTTTTAACTTAGGTGTAAATAGCTCTTATGAGCTAACATGTGAATATATAAATATTAATTATTTAAACTGTACTTATTGCTACCTTAGTACACAGCACTCAGTATGTAAAAGCTACCAAGTAAAATACTAGTAAAGAATGTGAACAATTTCAACTTTGTAATGATTAGAATAAATGTGGTCTTACGCATATCAGATGTTTTGCCAGATTTAAAATGTACCGAATTAAGTAGCGCACAACATACATTTCAATGACTAAACATCAACGATACTGGAATTCAGCTCTACAAAAGATTCTAGATTCAGCAGCTCTTACTTAATCATGGAATTACTTATAAGAGATCTAAGAGATTAAGAAGGAAGCACTTGCTGTATTTAAAAAGTAATGTATGAATGTTAGAATTTAGGAGTCCAAATAGTTTGTAATTATATATTACATTATTATGGCTGTTATGCCTTCTTGTTTATAAAACTAAATAAAGATTACTGATACACCAAGTTTATAATGCCACAGCACATTTCACAATTTTGACTATGAACTAATTTACTTTGCGGAATTATTTCAGTTTATATCTATAATATACCTGATAATTCTAGAACATTCAATTCAATTCAAATATGTTAATATAAAAACAATATATGGAAAATTGTCTTCAGTGTCAGTGGGCCACGTGTACAGTTTCTATACAATTATCACATCAGAAATTTAAAACAAATTATATGTAATAAATTTACACGGTTCTCATCTATATGAAATATGGAACTTTCTAAATCAGTGCCAATGTATCGTCCATTAATGCACTCAGCCGTTGACGTATCATCGCTTACATGGTCTCTATACGTGGGTAGTAGATTTTTGTTATATGCTCATTAAATAATAGCCTATATATACAATTTTTCGACAACAAATAGCAAAATGAATGATTTTTGTGGGAAGCTAGTTAAAGCAAGTTTTCAATAAATTGTCATAAGAACCTGACATCCTTTGACTTTTTTTACGTACCACGACTTATTGAATGGAAGCATTGGTGAGAAATGTATGCACGTAAATAACTACAGTGGATACAAATTACTAGTGTATAGTTTGTTAACATAGAAATAAAGTGTTAGCCATTTATTTATAATGAATGAATGTTACGGAAGCAATGATTGTAAAAATATGGCATTCTGATCATTCTAAACGAATTCAAGATTAATAATATAATGTATGGAACTACAACCTACTGTTTTAGTTTCTTAATATTCTTCTCACTTGATTTATGCATACATGATGGTACACATTTGACCGGAAGCTGATGATAGAAGGTACACAATCAATTAAAAGTGAATGCAACAATTTGTAAGACACAGAAACACTATTAAGTGCATACTATGTATCTCAAGGTTCAACGCATTTCCTGTTAGCAGTTTCACTCACAAAATAGAAAAGTTTAGCAGTTTCTAAATATTTTTATGAATAATGAAACATAAATAGCAAAGTAGTAGAATACATTATTTGATATATGCTGATTTGAACAATACACAACTACAGAGTGATTATAAATTGGAAGTAGATACTTTAACCGGTGTTAGAGGAAGCTGAGCAGAAATGAAAATTCCTTCTTTAAGCTCAAGCTAGTAAATAGTTAAGGAAAAAACTGCTTCGAACATTGGAGTCGCTTAACGTATAATGTAGGCTTCATATCGAAACATTTTACTCTGATATAACCTCTTCAGTGGGCTGTGCTATCTGTTATAAGGTTGTATCTCAAAGAATCATCAGAACCCTTATGTCTTAGTATTTTACCAAATATTATTACTTTTTTTGTGAGCTTACTATTAAAGGTAGACCTATATTTTAGGGATATTTTAACCTAGAGAGGTTTATCATTTGTTAAAAATCTGCTCGCAATTTATAATCACCCTGTATAGTTTATTTTAGAAATAATAGTATTAGCTAAAATATTATCTTTCACATTAAAAAAATACCAAAAACTATTATCTTTCACTATTACATCGCTTATAAGTTTTTATGAAAATATGGCAACGTATCGGTTCTACTGATGCAGTATCCCTTTGGGTTTTCGTCAGGAGTCATATACATCGCTGGTGGATTCATTGTCACTGTTACTATTAGTTTTAAGAAAAAGCTATAGTAAATATGTGTTATAAAAACAAAGAAAACAGGTTATGATTTCAGAGTGAATTTGATATAATTTATTATAAATGAAAAGAATTCATCTTATTCTTACAGTATGCTAATTATGGCCCAGGTAACATAAATTATATTTCATATAAATGTTGAAAAAGTATATATACTTAATGGGAGGAATAAGCAAAATAAGAATTAATAGGTGGAGTCAATGATTTCTCGTCTTATATAAGCCAAACAGATTATCTAGTTTTCTACTAGGTATATAAATAAGACAGATGAAATGACATAATTTGGTTGTGATGGTGAATAACTATTTAAATAAGGTTTCAAGTGGCGATTATGTAGTAAATATATGTACAAGAAAGCGATAGGGGGGGGGGTTAGCTACTGTAAATTTCTAAGTTACTGATGATAATAATTTCGATCCGCTTCTACATTTTTTATTTTTGTAATTTCAAGATTTCAGCTTCTTATATTACTGTTATAACTATATTTATTTAATTCTGTACGTAGAATTATGTGTTACACGACTATCTTCCAGAAAATTTCATTGCAGAATCCAAGTGTATTAGTTATATCATTTTTCAGCAATAAGTCGCTAAAACATTGAAAACAAGGTCGTGGTAAAACAAATTCGTGTCTCTACATGAACAGTTAGGGTGGTTTGTTTATTTGTTTATTTAACGTCGGCCTATTTCCGCTGCTAGGCTCCTTCACCTGGCAATGTTGTCGTATCCAGTGTTCCAACTGGAATTGGGTTTTTTTACGTGCACATGGTTTTCATTTACCGACATTACTCGGGACCCACCGCTTAACGTCCCTCCCGGAAGACGAGCACTGCAAAGACTTTTCTCTAATAACAAAAAGCCGACCGCCTTTTAGGACTAGAACCCGAGACTCCACGCTTAGTAGCCTATAACTTAGCCATTGAGCTACGAGATGGCTCAGTTAGGGTGGACACGTTTCAATTTAAAAAATGGATTTAAAAAAGTGATTAAACCATCTTGCAAAATATTTATAGGGCAAATTACTGTAATTCAATTTTAATAATAAAGCATTTGTCAACATGTGAAATAAATAAGTATTATTTAATCCAAATAAAATTTTACAATAACATATGCGTAATATAACAACAATGTAGGTTGGTAATAAAAATATTTTTAAAATAAATTACTTCCATTTATATAACTGACATCCATATGATTTCCAGTAATGGATCGGTATAATATATAACCTTAAAATGCTTGTTCCTTTAATGTAGAATATAAAAAAACGTGTCAAATTCCATCAATTCAACAATATTTTGCTGGTGCAACAGATAGTGTTGGTCTTTTGTTATAAGAATAAGTTCCTGCAACTAATTTAAAGTACGAGTAAATTAATACAAAAAAACAATTACGCAGAATGATTAACACGTTTCAGTGTCTTAATTGAAATGAAGGAAATGTAATAGCTACTATAAATTATTTAAGATTTCTTCCGAAGAAAGAGGGATAGCGAGTTGGCTGCAAATATACTGAGACGTGTGAATAATTTCAGCAGGAGTGTCTCCTGGAGAACAGAGTTGAAATATTGGGGGTTAGATGAATTACAGGCAGAATCACTTCGGGTTGGCGATGTAGAAAATCAGAATACTTCCGGTGGTGACTAGATGGGTCCAGCAGGGGGCAACTTGACTGTCGGTTTGACACCCTAAAAGCTATTATATTATTCAGTAGCCGACAGAACAATTCTCTCAATAATTCAGAGAGACACAGGTCTAGTGTTTAGAAGTTTAAATATTCAAGGGTGTAGTCGACGATCTAAACTATGGACTTGTTAACTTTTCACCTTTTACCAACCGAATAGCAATATAGTACAAACGGTCGCACAAAATCAAATGAATAAATTTGCAGTGCGTTTAGCAAATTGATCAAGTGGGACTTCCTAAGGAATTGTTTTCATTTTTTTTTCCTGAAATGGTGCTTGTAAAGGTCCTTCAGGGCACACGTTTCAGTAACATATTGGCTCTCTTAATAAAACGAAATCACCAAGTCACTTTTTACAATTTTCATGTAATGCCCAAATATTATGCGGGAGATACACTTAAATGCCAATAATAAAAAATAAAGGAATAATACTCAATTAATCGTTCACAGTTTCTCTTATATGAACATTGGTTGAAATTTTCGTTGAAATAAAAAAATATCGTGCTTATCGTATTAATCAACTTTAGGATATTAGGATAATGTAATTACGGCAGCATCTACAAATTTACAAATTATATATGTAAATCGAATATAAAAAATAATAAGAACAAATACCTTGCATTGTTGGTTAATAGTATAAATAATCTCCACCGACCACTCCTTTAAATTAGTTTCTTAAGGACCATAATCCAAAACGCTGTCAAGCTAAAATGTTCAAATATGCTTAAAAATAAAAAAAAAACAGCTCCTCAATTTATAGCGAAATCTAAATTATATAGAATTTACTTTCATGATTATAAGAATAACTGCTTGGAAGTAGAAACTAATGAAATAACATACATTACGGTACCTATACAAAAAAAAAGATGTTGCCACTATTGTGGATAATATTGAAATGTCGACCAACCTTGAAAAATATGCAAAGAAATTAACAATATGGCATAAACTAGTTACACATAATGTATATGAAACCTACTGACATAAATATAAGTGGACTGGTCATAGTATTGACAACCTGTAATAATTTGACATAAGTAATACAATATAAAAACTGTAGAAAACGAAGTACATAGTAAGGAAATTTTATTAGTTACAGTTTAATGTTATAATTATTCATATACCATGGTACATGCATAATGATAATATGTTGTCTCTAAAATGCAACATAATGAGAATTCAAAGTGAGAACTATAAAGCAGAGCGGTATAGTGAAGCAATTGTTGCTGATAGTGCGGATAGACGCTGCCATTGACACTTGCTCAATACTTATGTTTACTATATATATATTTAGAAATACTATTTGAGACTGAAGTATCAAAGGTATTGCTGCAAATATGTACGATTACAATGAACTTTATATCAGATTAGGGATACTGACATTTGGAAAACAGCCTAAATATGTATACGTAAGAAACTTATAAATTATATTCCTGGAGGTTTATTCTTTGTTAAATTGACGTATTCATGTGAAACTTTCAAAGTGTTTTGATCACTATTGGCCTCCGAATGCATATAACAATGACAATATATTGCCATTAATACAAATGAAAAGCACAAATAATTGAAATAATACGGAGACTAGAGTTACCACTATCTTGATATCTCCAGTAATACTCAGAACCTCGTAGTGTGGAGGGTTTTTATATTTATTGACATTTTTTTTTAAATTCAATAAAAATAAATTATGTATCCTTCATGCCAATTAATAAAAATATGAAATAATTGTTGTCTATATTCTGTACTATATGAAACGATTTGTGTATGTTATGTTCACCAATAGTTTTTAAACATTAGCAAATATTAACCTCAATATTTTTTCCACCTATCTATAAAAGAAAAGACATATAGGTGCCATTAACCAAATTGTATTTTTCTACATAACTCCTTTCGATACCTACGTAGTTATTCCATATATATTCAAGCTCTCTCATGTCCTCCTTCAACAGAAACATAGGCTATTCACGCACAGCAGAGTGGCTTTCAGGTGTTATTTGTTTTTTTCAGACATAAAATGTTCTGGAAATGTTAGAAAAGGCCTTGTATTCTTCTGCCATTTCTTTATTAGTACATCAAACCTCGTACATTTGACTACATTGATAACAATCTCTTCTAGAACGTTTTTTGAGCTAAATAATTATTTCTTAACAGTATATGTATTGATGAAATTATTTTTGACTACCAGTAACTTGTATGGGATAGTCTCTTCATCATAAAATGTTTAAATTTCAACATCTACCAAAAACGGGTTACACTTTTGTAACTATTATGATTTTGAAACTGGAGAGTAAACATATCAATACTTACCTTTCCGAAACATTAATCGCACCTATCATTCGAAGTACTGCATAAGCAATATGTTTTGGGATACTTTGATTAATGATAAAAAATACTTAATATCACTAAACCCTTTTCGCTGTATATAATTGTGTAGTACTCTTTGTATTGTGTAGTCAAACATATAAACGAACCAATAATAAACTATAAATTATGTTGAGGCTTCGATCAAAATATATATAAAAACTCTGACAGATACTTACTTAAAAATAGTATAGGACCTACCCTAGTTTAAGTTTTGATAGCAATAACAGGCTACCTACTAGATATTTTCGCTTTTATTATCTGGTTCCCTTAAGTTGTATACAGTAAGACACATTTAGCGTATCCGATCGTTGGAACCGCCCACGCGTTGCGCAGAAACTGCGGTCCGATGAGCGAACGAACTCTGTTTCTACTTTATATTGCATTTATAAATCGTAGACAGTATCACCCCCATGGGCCACGATAAATATGTATTTAATTGACACTACGTGTCTTGTAGATAGTTATGCTGCTATTTACAAATACAAAGCTAATGCGAACTGAAATGCTGAATATGTTTCAAATTTGTTACCCACGTATTAAAATAGAAACTAGATCTACAAACCTTTCAAATGATATTATTTCCACCTATACAATTGTGTATGGGTTGAATGTCTAAAGGTAAGCACTCGTTTGTGTGGAGGTTATGACTGTATATGAAGTGAATTTTTTTTTAAATATAGAACCCTTAATTCGTTACCATAAACACTCTTTACCTATTATTATGAATATATAAAAATTAAATTCTCAAATCTTATACAAGAATAAAATGACTAATATTCTTGTTAATTTGTTCCAGACGGCAAACTGCAGAAGAAAGGGAAGCAGAACGACAAGCGGCGAATAGACTGATGTTATCTTTACAAGCTGAAGCTCTAAGTAAAGGGTACATGACGGAAGGTCCTCCCCCAGCCGCACCCCCTAGCGATACAGCTCTGAGTGCCCTTCAAAATCTACAACCTTGGGCGGGCCCTTATAATACACCGCAACCGGCTTTAGCGGAGTCGATGTGCTAATAAATATTGAAGTGATCTTGGAAAACGAACAAAAGCTCTCGTCAGGTGATACTCAAACAGATGGAGAGACTCTAGAACAGTTTCAACTCGAAAGTTTATAGTGCAATAGTTAATTTGAAAATAAGCATTGCATATTTAATATATTTTATTTTTCTTTTTTTTTCTTTCTTGTCGCGTTAAAGAATATGTATAGAGAAAGCCGTACTGAACAAATCTGTTCTCTTTTTTCTACTTTTACTTTATTTTAAAGTAGTGTGATCTATGTATATTGAATTATATAATTGTAGATATTAATGAGTCTTATTATATGATATGCGTTAGAAAATAGTATAAGTTAAATAAAATGTACATTACATCTTATAAAATAGTTTTTATTTTTATCCTTATCACGTATATAATTTAAATTACCTATAGCAGTCTAGAATAGAAATAAAAATAAATTTACAGGTCATATGAATAGAAAAAGAAAACTTCATTGCCCAATGAATTATATCGATATTACCAAGCTGGATGCGTTACAAATTTACTGAAAATCAGAGCACATTTTTAAGAACATATAGAATTCATTAAAATAAGAATGCAGTTATTAAATATAATAGACTTCCACGGCTATTATCTATATGAATGTTTCTTTCGTGTAGAGGCTCTAATATGTGCCGACATTTCGTCCACTATTGGAAGGGACAAGGGAGGGATGTTAAGATTGAAGTCAATGCACTGATCCAGACTCGGCCAGATCATTCTTATTTAGTCAAGGATTGGAGTGGGGGATGTACATTAGGGAAAAGTCGTTTAATTCGGACGGTTGTTATCGAGTGCAGGAGGAGATAATCGAGCGAGGGGGTCCTCTGAGCGATGAGAAGCAGAAAACCATCGTCCCTATTAATATTGTTGGGGCTATTATAAACTGCAATAGTTTTTCTGTATTTTTTTTGGGAAAATAAGAAGGCTCTTGAGCCAAGATTTCAGTATCTTGGTACGTGGTATGACCTGTTTCATGGCTATATTCAGCCACAGCTGATTGATTAATATGACCAAGACGAGTACAGCCTCTTCTGCATGATATCACATATAAGTGTCTATTGTCTAACATTACATCAAAAACGGAGGAATTGGTTACGTGTCACATCAAAAGATCTACCCTTGATCTACAAGGACAGAAGAATATCATTCCCCACGATTCTCGAATCCCTCGTTTATATGGTCTACCTAAGGTACAGAAACCTTTGATACCTCTTCGACCGATTGTCTGTGCAATAGGGACTCCCACATAAAAATTGGCATAATTGATCACCCCGTTAACACCCCGCAAATTAGTAGGATGATCTGAATCCTACATACGAAACTTTCGAGTCCCTTTCACCCCAGTATACCTGTTGATACTTAAACGGCTCGAAGAAACGAAGTGTCGAGATTTATCCGGTTAAAAGTATCAAAATGTTGGTACTTATTCGGCTTGAATTAAATTTTTGTTAATTATACGAGCAAAGGAGCAAAATGTTGGATATGTAAGAGTTTATTTCGGAGAGCCAATGTGAAGTGTACATATAATGGCGCTGATTCTGCCTCGTGTAAATAGATCTAACTTTCTTCTATGTAACCGCGAGTAAATATTTTCGCTTATCTTAATTACAATATCTGCAGACATGTATACATATGGGTTCCAATAACTGCAGACGTATCTGTATGGGCTTCTCTTCTCCTGATTTGTATAAGGGACGTATTACGAATGGTATATGTGGATGAAATCGAAATGGTATATGAGGATGATATAGTATTGGTATATGTGGATGAAAAAGGATGGGTATGAATGTTTTCACACAATATCTTATTTTCACAACTAATGCTTATAAGGTACGTACAATTAACTTCGTGTAGTCGAACTTCAAGACACTTATATAGTGTTTAGTGAATTTAAATTATTTAACAGTGTGACCAAAATTACGTAAACACTGTGCCCTAGATATGAACTTTTGTTTTTACGACTATAAAAAAAAACTATGGAAAGTTTGAAAAATTTGCACTTTTCAACGCTATGGCCAAAAGTACGTCGACACTGTGAGATAGAATATGAGAACTGTTCTGTTCAAGAATTTAAGATGAACTATCGTGTTTGTGAGCTCATGATAAACTGTATCTTTTGAAGACCGATGCATAATTACCCCAAACCTCTTCTTCCTGTTATCTGTCTTGGAACTACCCACACTTCAAAGGAGAAAGTCTGATGGTAGATAATAGGTCCAAGCAAGTACCTCGACAGATGCAGGTTTATACAAATGTAACCCGTGGCAAATTTAGGCATCACAATATGTGTATTTAAAGTGTAGGTAACTGAGAATTGGAGTAAATGATACCCGAGGAAAATGTTATTATCATCATCAGCGATCTACTGTTAGGGAAGGGTTTATCTCGAGACATTGCGGTGTTGACAGAGGTTTATCTGAGGTCCAATTATTTACGATTTCGGAACCATTTTTACGAACAAACATCTGGAGTTGCCATGGGTTCCCTGTATTCCCAATAATTTTATGAAAAAAAATTGAACAATTACATTATCATCCTCCGATATAAAGCCCTAATGCTAGTTCAATTACGTGGATGATACGTTTGTTATATGGTCCTGTGAGTGGCACTAAATGCATTCTTAGATCACGTAAACTCCCAACACCCCAGTAATCGTTTTACGATGGAAATTGTGTTATCAGGCTTCCGTCTTTTCTTAGATGTATTAGTGAAACGTAGTTCAGATCACATCATTACCACTGTCAGAATATGTCTGTGATTAATTCTCTTGTACAGCGTGCTTTCAAGCTGTGTGACACAACTCAACTTTCCCAGGAGTTGCGCACTGTCACCGATGTTATTTTATCCAATGTATATACTTTTTCAGATATCAAACGGTCAATAAAACATTTCAGGAATCCATCCATCGCTGTCAAATATTCTGCTGAGGTGAAAGCAACAGATTATCTACCATTCGTCAAGAATTCGACTGACAAAATTTCCTACATATAAGAAAAATTGATACCAAAAC
This sequence comes from Sperchopsis tessellata, assembly GCA_033557685.1. Taxonomy (NCBI): domain Eukaryota; kingdom Metazoa; phylum Arthropoda; class Insecta; order Coleoptera; family Hydrophilidae; genus Sperchopsis; species Sperchopsis tessellata. Next base: position 10,440 of record JAWQRN010000340.1, read on the forward strand.
AGTATTCTCCCCAATCCAAAAGATTTTACAAGTTCTCCCTTTTTTCACAGCCTTGATCCTGTAGTAAATGCTGTTTTTAGGGGCCAAATATATTTATCAATGACCACTCTTCAAGTCTGTGGGCATGTGGAGAATCATTATGATCCTACCTAGGTGTCGTCTGTTCTTGGTAAAGGGTAAACATCCTTCTGCGTTGCATCGTTCGGTCTTCTATTGCCTACGCAAAATCTGATGGATCATTCTTTGATACCATAATAACATGTGAGGTCCAATGACTAGTGGAAGATTATATGACGTCCTGCTGCTACATCTTCTTAAACAGATTTTTGGCTTCCTCCCGTTTAGCCAAGTATTATGGTGGCACTTACTTATTATGGTATTATGGTGGCACTTACAATGTATATCTTTTGTTATGGCAATTTGGTTCGACCGTAGTTCTCCATTCAGGCGACGAATATGTCTTGGAATTACCTTACAAGATTTAATACTTGTGTTTCTTTTGTTAGTTTTAAATTATTTAGATTATCGGCAATATTGCTTGTAATTTTTTCACATAATCCTGGTCTCTTATTTATGTGTACTACATCTGCTTCACAGGGGGCAACAGAAACGATTGGTTCTAGAATTCCAAATTCCTTTTTTTAATAAGATATATAGCAACTATATTGGTGTTCAAGTTACGACGGATATTACATCATGTTACCTAACTTGAGGCTCTTCCTACAAGAACTACAATCTTGATTGAGTTATCCATACAAGATTCAATAAGGTTCAGCCAGTAATCGTCCATTTAGTTTTCAATTTTAGTTTAAATTATTTGTTCAGTCATAGCTAGAATCGTAACATCATTAGTAAGTAGGAGGCGAACACTAGTTAGCTTAGATCCTGGAAGACCGAGACTAACTTTTACATTGCCAATATTGCACATTAATAACAGCTTCATAACAGCTTGTTAAAACTAACCAGAATATTGCTTCGTCAACCATGTCCACCAAAATCATCTGTTAAACTGTGAAGTAACCACTTTTAGGGCTTCACTCCTTCATGAACTAACATTTTATCACCAAAAGGCATTGGCACGTGAAAGTTTATAGCCTTTCTCTATTCTTCCGTTTCGCCATATCTGATCTGACTACTGAAATATTGGTTCCTGTGTCTATTATGATCTGGCACCTCTTCTTCTCAATATTACCATTAGTGAGGAGTACGATACTGTATTTTGGATATTCTGAGGCCTTCCTTTGAGCCCACCACCATGTGCTCCTTAGTCTTGGCAAATTTTAGTTTCCCTTCTTCTAATTTTCGTTGGTATTTCCAAAGGGCTAAAATCTCTCTCGATAATTTCTGTGAATGTGCCCTTCTTTTTTACACCAGTAGCATTTTATGTTCTTTAAATTCCTCTTGCGGGTACTTACTTCAAACAAATAGAATTTCTGAGTTGGTGCTGTTTCCATTGTTACTTCTCTTATGTACTTCATCTTGTATCTGTTATGTACAGCTTCAAATTTGAAAGATTTATCCACGGCTACCTATAGAAATCGCTGTGTGCTTTCTGTACGGTTATTAATATATCTCGGTTGGCCATTAATAAACATGTTAACTCTGATCACAGATAAGACAGGTTAGTCTATCTATGTTGTTCACATATTTTTGGTTTCCCAACTCATTCGTTTCCATATTGTTTGTTGGGTATGGTACATAGGTATCAAGTGGTAATCCCCAAATCTTGATTCCACAGTCTGTATCAGAGTTTCAAAACTTCCAGTGCTATTTTTGAAAATGTAGGATGTACAGGGCCTGTCCTTTTTAAGCAAAGGTTAACTACTTTATCACTGAGGGGTTGTATTTTCTTTTCCACGTTTTCATTTACTTCCGAAATTTTCAAATCCAACTCATTACTTTTATATTTAATTATCCTCAAATTTTCTTCAAGTTTACTTTCCAAATTTCTAGAGTTTTCTTTAGGGTTGCTTTCCAAATTGCTATAATTTTATATCAGCCTCTGTACATCTTTTATATCAAATAAAAATTCGTGAATTATCCGGAATTTTCCTCCAATTTACTTTCTAAATTTTCTTCAAATTTCTGTTCTATTTTATTTCAAACGCTCCAGAATTATCTTCTAGATTACTTCCTAATATTTTAAAATTATCTCCGCTCTTTCTTGAATTTTGTTCTAATTTTCTTTCTAAACTTTTAGAATATCTTCAGTTCTTTTGTAACTCCCCTCTAGTTTACTTTCTAATCTTCTAGAATTATCTTCTAGCATGTTCTTGAAAATTAAAATAATTGTATTCATATTCATTGATTCTACGGCACTCTCTTATGTGTCCGACAATTTCTTAATTGACCTAGTTTACATTTATCACAAACATTTTTACTATTTAATGTGGTCCATTAATAACACTTTTCTAAACATTATTATATTTATTAATTGTTTGTTTAGACCATACACCTTATAACACTCTAATGAATATACAGATAATAGTTCAACAAATTTAAAATGTACTTATTTAAGGTCGTAGTATACAATAACACAATACTACAGCGATAATATTTATAGCGGTTATAACGTTCGGAATCCGCTGCAGCGTTCGGGACTACGCTGGAGTGTCTTTGGCTGGATGAGTCGACTGCGGACTAGAATATTCTGGATTGGTGCTCAGTGGCGTAGCTACTCCGCACTTTTTTCGTAACAATACTAATGCAAATAACGTTGTTCAAGAAACAGAACTATAGTTTTCAAATGTTTAAAAGAGGGTTGAAAGATAAATAAGGAATGAATAGTAAATTCATAAGAAATCACACATATTTATCAAATGTAAAGCATTTAATGCAGGGAACGTAATTTCGAAATTTGTCCGCAACTTACTTGAATAAACTCTTTTTTACGTTTCATTTACACCGACACGACCTGTGTATAAATGTATAATAATTTCGGTGTCGAATTTTCATCAAGAAGAAGAAACCCTGTTGTTTATAAAATTGTTTGGCAATTAATTTGTCTGAGCTATTACTTATGCTTCACTCACACCGACGCTACCAATGCATAAAGCCCACATACAAAAATAAATTGTATAAATGCATTCATAGTCTAAAAGGGATTTTCATAAAATCAAGAGAAACAAAAGAAGAAACTGTTTCAATTATAATTTTGGAAATTATCCGACAAAAAAGCTCTTTCTTACATTACATTCACATCGACGTCACCTATGTATAAAATCTGCATTAAAATTAATTGTATAATACATATAAAACAACAAAAACAAAAGATGAAACCCATTTAGTTTAGAAAATTGTCTGGACTAATTTGCTTATGCTTCATTCCCTCTGACGCTTCCTATATATAAAATCCTCATAAAAAAAAAATAAATTTTCATTTTAGTTTTAGTACAGAACAACAAGACCAACGAAATAAACCAATTCAGTTATAATTTCCTAAATTGACCGGCAGCAAATTAGCACAAAGTCTTACTACATTCAAACCGACTCGACCTCTAAATAAAATCTGCATATAAAAATTATATAAATCCATACGCAGATTGGTTAAGACATTGCGTTTTATTGTAGTTGTAGGACAGCAATCTGCCAACGATGGCAATATGAAATACCAGACATTCGAATACAATTAGAATGCCTTTCTAATGTATTTTAGTATCAAATAAAAAAAAAATAAAAATATCTGAAGATTTTTAGCGATAGGACCATTCCTATTCTAGTAACAACTTGAAAATATACTACTTTTTATGTATTATTTGTTTTAAATCTCCAAGTATCCGGTATGGTTGACAACTTATATCACCGGCGCCAGAGATAATACTTGAATTATTTCTATCGAGTGCTTGTGAAAAACCAAATGCGTAGAAACGCTCGGCCCATATGGTCCTCTCCAAAAAAGTTGAGAAGGCACCGGTAAAGGGAAAGGTCTGGAGAGTGGACAGTAGTTGAAGTTAGAGACGCGTCGCGTTTAAAATAATAATTATTATACAGTTGTATAATTTATCATTGTATTAACGCAAACAAAATATTTTCAAATACATACATTTTAAACTTGTTCAACTATTATTTGTGAACCTGTAAACACAATACAGTGCTTTCAGGTGTGCGGTTTGAACAAATACTATAATAAATTAAGTGTTGATAACATTACATTATCCAGTTAAAAAAAGTATGTGATACATGGAATCTAGATCAACTGATAAAATGGCGGGCACACGTTAAAACCGAAGAACCAAAGAATATGAATGAAAGAACATGAAGTTCCAGAAGGTTTGAAGAAAATTCTAAAAATTTAGAATGTAAGCTTGAAAGAAATTCTAGAAAATAGAAGAGCAGCAAGAAGAAAACCGATGAAAAAATAGAACAGAAGCTTGAAGAAAGTTTTAAAAGTTTGGAAACGAAAAATCCAGTTTGATTCAAGAACATGCCAGAATATTCGAGACAAAAATTGAATAGAGGCTAATGGAAAAGTTTAGAAGTTTGGAAAGCAAACTAGAAGCAAATTCCAGCAGAATAGAAGAGAATTCTAAAGAATTTTAAACAAAAATAGAAAGTAAACTAGAGTTAGAAAGTTTCGGCGGTAAACGAAAAGCCGGAAATGAAAAAACAAGCCCTCAGGGAAGAGTATAGGGCCCAGAAAAGGGACATCGAGATGTTCGCAAAGAAACCATTTGCTACATCTACAATCGATTGGTCAGAGGATAAAGGTACCCAAATATGATGGAACATCTTCATGGACACTATTTAACGCGCAATCCGAACTGACTGCCGAATACAATGGCTGGGATGACGCAGATAAGGTGACTAACGTTATCATTGCTTTACAAAGCCAGGCACGTACGTCCTGTATAAATATTTTCAAGAACAAAAATGGACACTTCGAGACTTTGGTACAGGCCCTAGAATCAAAGTTTAGGAACTACCACTTGAAGCCTATGAACCAAGTTAAATTAAAGTTTCGAAAATGAAAGAGTGGGGAATCATTGCAAGAATTTGCAGCTGACATCGAAAGCCTCACCAGACTTACCTTCGGGGATCTACAAGAAGACGCAATGTCTGTAATTGCAGTAAATATGTTTGTTAACAGCTTTAAAGGCCCGGAAATATCACTAGCAGTCTGATATATAGGGAAATATATTCGAGAAGTGATAATGGAAGTTACACTAGCTCAGGAAACTGAGTTTTACGAAGGGAGTACCTACAAGAGAATTTCAAACAATAAATGATACAGGCGTGGATAAGAGGGGCAAATTCGCAGAAAAAACGTCGACTGTATAATATCTCGCACAAGTGGGCTCCAACGAAAGTAGCGATAGATCCCGAAAAATTTCAAGAGTAAAAAAATCGTCAACCCCGAAAAGTAAGGGTGATCTATGAAATTTTCTAGGGCTCTGCTCTTACTATCGAAATTTGTCCTTGGGTTTGCTAATATAGTTAAGCCTTTACATAAGTTGATTGAAAAAGCAGGAATGTTGCCAGGGGGTGCTTGACGAATTGAAAAAATCTTAACTAACGCTCAGATCCTTACTTATTTTCGAATTGAAGGGCAGTCCATTTTTAACTCTGATGCTAGCAACATCGGCATTGGGGCCATACTCTCGCAAATACCAGATAGTCAGGAAACTCCAAACATATCACTTTACCATCGAACACTGTAGAGATATGATCCATAAGAAGGGCGATGATTTGTCAAGAAGACCCTTCTCATTGAAGTGTAAACATTATCTACGCATTGAAGAAAGAACCGAGATGCTGACATCTCTCGCACAACAGTCGAGGTGGAAATATGGACGGATGACGAAATAAAAAGAGCACAAAAATAAACCGAAGACTTACGACCAATATTGATATGGAACCAACAAGGGCAACGACTAGTATGGGAAGAAGTAGCCAACGAGAGCCAAGCTGTGAATACATACTGGGCATAGTAGAACTCATTGAAGATGGTAAATGGAATGTTGAAGAGGACCTTAGAGAACGAAGAAAGAGATGAAGGGACCCTATAGCTGGTGCTGCATAAAAATAAAAGACAAGAAATGTTAGAATGACTACAAAATAGGAGTACTGGAGGCCATTTAGGCGTAAAAAACAAGATAAAAGATTGGAGATCAATTGTATTGAGTCATTTGTCAAAATTACGTCAAAGAATGATGTAAAAGATGCACTAAGATGTGCAGAAACTAATGATTTGGGAAGAAAGGGACAGGTTCAGATGAAGCAGTATATCATAGGAAGCTCTTTTGCTGGAATCGCTATTGACATAGCTGGGGCGTTTCCAGAAACTGATACTGGCAACAAATATACAATGGTACCATGGATTAGTTTAGTAAATGGGTTGAGGCATATACTTTACTGAACCAGGAAACCTAGACAGTTGTGGAAGTTTTGGTTAGGGAGAACTTCAGTAGATTTTGGGTACCTCTAAAACTCCATTCTGATGAAATGGTGGAGTGAATGAATCGAACATCAAACATATTAGGAACAGTATATCCATCTAATCCTGATGACCTACATCTCAGCTGTTAACTTAACGACTTAGTAAACTCCGGATAGGGTGATGTTTGGAAGAGAAATGAGCTTACCTGGAGACCTAATTTTTGGCAGCCAGCAAGATGAACATGAAGCAGGTGATAATTGTTTCAACAACCTAAGAAGAAAGACGATATTCACAATCTATTTCTAAACGATTTCAAGCGATATAATGGAGGAGAGACACGATAATCGAGCCGATGCTGGATGATTCAAGGAAGGCGATCTAGCCTGGCTGTATAATTCACAAATCCGGAAAGGTCTATGCCACCAGTTGCAGTATTTGGGAAGGACCATATGAAGTAGTGAAGAAAATGAACGACATGGTATACCGAGTCAAGAAACCACCAAGAGGTAAATCAAAAGTCGACTATAATCGGTTAGCTGCATACACTAGCTTACAAGAGGAATACCATCGTTGGGTAGAGAAACTTCAAGTCCAGGACGAAAAATAGGAGTTCAAGTCATTTCTGAAGATTCAGGGAGATTTCAACGTGGGGACAGAATAAAAAGGAGATCTGTTTGGTGCCAGTCATGAGTCACTGGCACAACGTCTGGCAGCTGATCTAAATATGTCCTATGGTATTTGCAAGGAGTTCCACACACGATTATATGGACTCGATGAACTACATAGCTAAGTCAAATATAGTCAGCAAGTCCTGCAGTTGGGTGCTCAAGACAGATTCATTTATTATCTGGTCACGAAGAGGAAATCTCATCTGTTGCCAACCGAGACATGTGATTCTGTCATGGCACGCTACAAGTGACTGCCTCACAGCAAGTTTGCTTGAAATTGGCTATTCCAAAACATGGCTGTGCACTCGACCAACTGTGTTGGGAAGTGGTTCGAAATACGATAGAATTCATCGATAAAACTTTGTACTAAGAATGATTTGGACTGTTACTTCTATTATTATTGAATCTGCGAAAAAGTTAAAGCCTGTGACTATCGACACGGATCATCGGCAAGAGGATTGAGGAAGTCTGCACACTCTGGAGGCAACGACGTTATTAACAGTTAATTTGCAGCAGGCACCATTCGAATTTCAACAACATACGACGAGAAATTGTTGTTTTTGGGAAGATCAATCCTTTAGTTGCGTGAAACTATATTGCCTTTCCAAATATGAGCCTGCAAGTGTCCCTGTTCAAGGCGAACATAATTAAGGAGGGGAAATGCTACGAAATTACTGCAAAGTATCTACGCTACTGGGCGGCTAAAATAATCTAGTCGTGGCCGGACCATAGCAGATGTGTTGAAAAGCAGAAAAGTAGATAATACAGTGGTATAATTTATCCTTGTGTTAATGTAAACAAAACACTCTGAACTGTTATTTGTGAAACCGTAAAAACATTACATTATGAAAGTGTGTAACAGAATAAATGATGTATTGCCTTTAATTGTTGTCTCTAACATACGTCGTGGTCTAGAGTCCAGTTATTCAAACAAGTTTCTAATTTCCACCCCTCATTATATTTGTATCCTCAGTGGTATTGTGAAAATTAAAGAGGAAGCTGCAGGTGCAGATTGATATTTAGCTATATCATATTACTTTTTATGAGAATATAGTATGCATATCATTAGTAGCCTATGATAAGTTAAAAGTAGGGCCAGTGTCCATTCGACTAGTATGACAATTAAATCACTGGGGTAATCCTTTGCGAAGTTTATATGCGGTTCGTATTAGTACCCCGGGATATATGACCTATAATTCTTAGAATGCTGAAGCTATCTAGGTGGATCATCTTGAAACGAATTTATAAGACATAATACGTTATAAATTAATAATAATATAAAAATGTTGCTTTCAAATCCGAAAAAACTAAACACTTAATTAATATTTAGATGTTATTTCACAATTTGCAATGTATCATTTCAAAATTTTACTAAAATTTATGATAAAAATGATCAATTATCAACATTTTGGTTATATTTTGGATTAATTCATATTGATTTCTTCTATATATAATTTTATTGAAATATGTAGTGTGACACGTCAACTATATAATGGCTTGTCTAAGTTGTTGACTTAAATAAATTCATCTACATGTACTTGTATTTTATAAAAATTAATTTAAAAGTAAATTAAAGAAAATTAAAAATTAGTTTTCTAATCCATAGATTCTGTAAGTGTTTTTTCTCGGCTCGGTGACTTATCGTGACTCTGCATGTCCTTTCTGTTCGGTGGGATCCGGAATGCTCGAGCGTCAGTTTCTTTACAAAATGAGGGACAACACTTCCACTAGTACGGGTGTTTCTAGAATCTTGCACCTTTTATTTTAAAAGTTTCATAAAGTGCACAAATATTTACATAGTACATTAAATATGAATGTAGTTTCCGTATGTAAACCGTTTAAAGGCTCTAATAAGTGCTGGCCTTTCATCCACTGTTACAAAGGACATTTGCAATTCGAGTTATGTTATTTCAACGAATGAAAACAACACACTGAATAGGAATAAGATGAATAAGAATAGCCTATGTTCAGTTGACAGTAACATAAAATGTAACATGTATGCCTTATAACATAACAATAATTTGATTCATAAATAACAAATGAAGAATTATTCAAATATTTAAAGAAGTAAGTAAATGCAGAAAATTAACTAAATGTATAACGCAACATTGCATATTAAAAATCTAATAAATATAAAAAAGTTAGAAATTACATATTTATTTATCTCGCATTTCTGCAAGAAATTACAAATAAAACTCTCCCTCGCACAGAAATCTTAATAGCGAAAAGTTGTTAATACTTTTTATAAATGTCGGTAAATAATTATACAACACAAGGCACATATAGTAACAACCATTCCCATTTACATATAGTAGTCTATGGATGGGGTAAGCAGAACGGTCCCTTCCCCTAGTATGATATTCATGCCTAAACCTGTCTTTATTAAAGATAACTTTATTTTTAAAATGAAATCCCAGGCACTCATATATACAAATACATGGGACTGTTAAAATATCCATGGCTTTAAACCTCCCACGGCACGTCTCAACCCAGCTTAAACTAGGTATCACCCTCAGAACTCTCTTCTGCAGAACAAAAACTTTCAGGATGTTGGATGTAGCACATCAGAATATTATTCCGAATCTAACATGGGAGTAGATATTTGAGTACTATATTATTCTGAGTATATCACTTGACAGATATCTCTTAAGGACCCTAATACAAAATATGTTCCCGGAGATTTTCTTTGATGTTTCTTCGACATGGCGCTTCTAGTCCAGGTGTTCATGCTTGTCGATATCAAGAGCTCAGACTGAGACAAAGTTAACTTGACTGGCCTATCGAGAGCATGAATTGCTCAGTTGTTGATCAATTTTCAGTGCCGATGAGAAGACTTGTATCATCAGCAACTGATACAAATTCGGGCAGATCATGCTTATATATGCAAGGACTGGAGTGAGAGGTGTGCACTAGAGCGGAGTTATTATCGTATGTAGGAAGACCGAAACGAGCAATGGGATCCTCAAAACGACGGAAAGTTCAAAACTATCATTCCAATTAATTTTATTGTGGCGATTATAAACCTCAATGGGTTGTAGGATCTTCTAGTAGCCCCGAGCTGCAAAGTAAAGTACGATTTTCCAGAGTTCGACTACACACCCCTATCTCACACAAGCATATAAGAGGAAATGAAGTTCGGAATTTTGATACATACATTTCCCATTTACTCTATGTTTATCAATTATGGTTAAACTGTGGAGAGTTCCACTGTAACCGGGCGTCTACCGGAAGGATGGATGAATCCCTTAGCCAGTGGAGACTCCACTGAAACTGTAAGGACATGGGACGGAAGAGTGCACCCAACAGCAGGTGATAATCTCCAATTAAACTGTACGGGCACCGGATGGAGGATGGAAAGTAGCGGGTCGCACATTTGTGTCGGTATTCTGGATGATACTTCTGTTATCAAGGTAACAAAGTTATCAGTTCTCTGATTGGCTGATAATTATTCTTATCACGGATTTTTAAATATATAGACTACACATATCATAGCAAAGGATTATGAGGTTCCATAAACACATCCCTCTAGCGGATGTCGATATTATACAGAGTTCTACCTTTAACCTACTTATCAGTGGAGGGTGGAATTTGTCGATGTGTAAAAATAGATTCTACGCGGAATCTAAAGCAGAATTTTACTTTGAAAATCTGTAACTAAGTTATAATACGAAAATGTGGAGGAAGTTAACAAATAAAGTTAACAATAACATACGTCCTAACTCCTAACAAAACTACTCTTGAGATTGTATAAATTGCGATTAAAGAAAGATAGTTTAAATAAACAAGAACGAAGAGGTATAAGAATAGCAATGTTCAATACAAATACTGTTAAAGTACGTTCTACATGTGCAACTGAAAAACTATTATTATGAGCTATCTGCAAAATGGCACGAAGCTGATCTAAACTCTTAGGAATCATGAACATATCGTGGAAAGTGTTATTTAAAAACGCCCGACTGCGAAGGGTTTCCATTTGAAAAAAAGCAACTACTGTTTTTGTTGAAATTGTCACTGATGAGGTTGTGATGAGATTATCGAGTAGGACATATTTATAATTCACAGAAAATGTTTCTTGTACTCACTGCAGTCACGCTACATAAGAGCAGTGGTGCTTAGTTTGAAACCTCAATTGTTCAGTCATTCACTGTTTAATTTTTGCTGTTGATGTTAAAATCATTGTAGCGCACTTTTGTAAGCTCAGGTTATTTTCGACCTTCGGAACAGTTTATTGTAGATTTAATGTGCAGATGTCCTATTACTCGAGTCTTTACGGATTCAAATGAGCTTTATTTTCTGGCCCACAGTTCACCTAAAAACATTTATTTTTAGTTAGATATGTCAATGAAATTTTTTTGGATAGTTCGTAGATCGGGTCAGGGTCAATCCAAGAAAATTAAGACGCATGTCTTCAGTTTTTTGATTTGACTTGAATAATTTCTAGAGCTAGGTCGCGAGATCGATCTTCAATTAAAGATCGATGTTAAAAATGTGATCAAACGATCGATCTTATCAAAAGATGCAAGATCGATTGATCGAAGATCGATCTTGTTCGAAGATCGATCTTGATCGAAGATTGATCTTGATGAAAGATCGATCCTAATCAAAATCGATCTTGATCAAACTTTTAAATTCAAAAATTCAAAAATTCTTCATAAATTTGAGTTCGTTAAATAAATTTAATGCTTTTAAGTTGCGTTGTGCGTTTGATGTAGCATTTACTAAATATCAACTGAACCTCAAACTTTAAATTAGATAATGTGCCTTTCAAACAATACGAGATGTAATTTAACATATTTATTAATGTAGATATGTTTAGTTTATGTATAATAATTATATGAGTTAGGTATTTGGAAGGTGTTCTTGTCAATAGTTCATGATTTATTGACGACTTTTGAAGGTTTTCAGGTCTGTTTCAATTTCAGGTTTTCATTGAATTGTGGTTTATACATCTTAATAAAAATTTGCTATTTCTTTGCCTCTAAAATTATAACTTTCTTATTACTAAATCATTTGTTTTTGCTTTTGAATGAACTGTTCCTGGAAAACTGCAATAAAATTCGGAGAGGCTTGAAAAAGGTATATTGTTATTGTGAGTAATTTGAGCACGGTCAGGCCAGAAATGGTCTGTTTTCTGGTATGATGCAATAACCGTGCAAATACATTTTGTAACAAAATAAATATATCACTTTTGTTGATGAAAATTTTAAGTATTATTACGGTTTATTTTTTGAAAATCTGTAAGAACATATTGGAGTTGTTTAAGAAATACTACACACTAGCACTTAAAAGAAGTTTAAGTTTGTTGAAAAACGATCACTTAAATTGATGCCGGCTCAAATTGATTTTACTAATTACGAATACAAGAACTAGTTACGTGTATTTGTTAATAGTTATAACTTATCCTTGGTTAGTAGATGTTCTTGCAGAACGGAGTAAAAGCGTGTTAGGTTATAAGGATTGAAGGATGGGAAAAAATAAGAACTTATAACTAACATTGGCTTTAAAACCAATAATTACCTTATAAACGACTAAATTGAAGAGATGATAAACGATCACTTTTTCGTTACGAACACGAAAGATTTGCGAGGGTAACTAGATATATTGCGCGATGAACGACGACTGCTTTGTAACTGCATTCTACGAAAACGAAACGACAAATTGTTTGTGAGTAACTAACTTTGACTCTGATTAAACCTACTCCAAAATGTGCAAGTAATAAAACAAATGAAAGGGTCATAAACTCGGTTTTTCCAAAAAGTGTTCCATTGTCGAAGGATACACAGTTATTTTAGAAATAAACTATACTATACTATACTAGTACTAAAATATATTGAAATAAATAACTAACAAAATCTGGATATGTTACCGGAACGCAACATCCCTCCACAATGAGGATTACAAGGAAAAGTCATTAAAAAGACATATAATGTAACAACTAAACAAATGGAATATGAAATACTTTATGGTACTATTATGCGATTTGGGATTGCGGAAAGGACACCACTTTGGTAATTGGTCGTTATAGTAGGCCTGTGCTTGTAAATATTGAGGTTCTGCGTGCAGATACAATCTACGAGATGATGATATTTGTAAAGTACAATTTTTGAGGTAAGATTATCGGGTGTTTGATATCTTGCGACTGTTTGGAGTTATGTAACCTCCCTCCCACACGAATGATTCCTTTGTCGTCAATAAAAGGAGACAGAGATGACCAGCGTTGAGGACAAATACCAGTTTTTAACAAAAAGATTTATTTTGTGAAATAGAATTGTTGAACGATCATAACAATGTGAATGGTAGAATATTGTAATTTCGATGCAGATAAAAATACATTTCTTCGAGAATTTGTATTTTTGCAATTATGTTTATACTGAAACGAGTAGCCAACAAAACTTTGGAGTCTTGTGTAGCAGCAGAAACTTTCGAAAAGAAGTAAACCAGTTCTAGGAATGTCAGTTTTAACAATTAGAACAATGTGATCCCGTTTTGTTTCGGGAACAATGGTATGACGAAATTGAGATGCTTGCGTCAAAAGAGAAATGTCGATGGTAGATTTAATCCAAGATGGGCCTAGCCACCCTAGTTTGAAATCTACAAGTTGGGATAGAAGAATACCTCGGCGAGATTCTCATTTGAACAAATGTAAAACGAGTACCATAAATGTGATGCGGTCTGCCGCTGAATAGCTGCGATACGATTGGAAACATATATAATTTATCGAAGAACCATTGCATTGCAGAGTACAGTTTAGCTAACAAATGAGCTGCGCAAAGCTCTAGGCGAGAAATGGATATAATTGACAGAGTGGCTAAACCTAATTGCATGTTACACCATATATTCCATTAATTTATCAGATTTTGTGGTTCAGATTCCTACCATTTTACAGATAGCTCACAATAATGTTTTCCTGTTCCTATCGTAGAGCGCCCTTTCCATAGAAAGCTTAGCAGAATCTTATATCGAACATTGCTTTGTTCTATCTGTTCTTCCTTGATGACGTAACATATTTTTCTTTGCTCTTTTTGGCATATTACTTTACAAAATGGCTGAAGTCTTTAAAAAGTTAAATGTAATAATTTTACTAATAATTCTTACAACAATAAGATTTAATTCTTGCTAAGAATTATGTTTTGTAACGGTGTTTATGCTAATAATGATTTTAGTGCCTCATATGTGGGACACACAATACTGCAACACTCTATAAAATGTGTGAATTTACTATTCATAAGGAATTTAAGATGTTGTTGTACCTAACAGGAGCTTAAGAAATGATAATTATGATTATATGCCAATAATATGTATGTTTTCAGAAGTAAAGCATAATTGATGTGTATATTATTGAATTAGTGGCTCTAGGAAATGCTTTTTTTTACCGTGATCTAATGTAACGTGCTCCACCTTTTACATATAAAACAGCTACATCTCATATATCCTTGTCACATTTAAAAATAAATATTTTTCAGGTACGAAAGTATGCATTAAATAATTTATTCCACAAAATTTGCAGCATTTTTTTTATAAAATAATTTTTTTTAAGAATGGCTACAATCAAATTAACAATTAGAGATTGTTTTAAAGTTTATTATCATACATAGTGAAACTATAAATTGTTACGGAAAAGTGGTACATTGACAGTGAGTAAAACATATATAAGAAAGATTTATTATTTTACTATTTGATTAAATCAATTATCGAGCAAACTGTCATAGTCAATATATTAAATTCAGAAATCAAATACGTATCGAAAAATTAAGGAATAAGTCGAAATTGCAGTGGACACTGTGTTTCTGTCATTAAGACGTCATCAGCACTAATCTTTTTAGTATATAACTGTATCCACGTACGAATACATATTTGAATCCCAATATATATGCTTTAAGATCGTGAGTGAGCATTTTATCAGAGGTATCGCAATGTTAAAAGTTGCAATTGAATAATCATTGTTAGTTGATTATTACACTCTTAGAGCATATATACAAGGAATCAAATATGTATTCGTACTTGGGGTACAGCTAATTACTAACAAATGCAGTGCTGCTTTAATGACAGAAACACGATGTCCACTGCAATTTCGTCTTGTTCCTTAATTTTTCGATGATAATTTGATTTATGTATCTAATATATTGACTTGGACGGTTTGCTGAATATTTGATTTAATCAAATATTAAAATAATGCGTTCGTGTACGGCCCAGGAAGCAACAAATTCTTATAAGAAAGATATATTGTATGGATTTACTGACTAAGTCATCTCATAAATATTAATAACCTGAAATAATTGCTTTGGATTTATATAATGAAATTTAACTTATTTGAAGTTAATCCTTTTATGATTGTTTAACCGTTTAAAGAAAATCATTTTCGAATGCCAAGACTATTTTTGATAGTGCAAGGTTGACATCCTGAATGAGATCCTGTTCTAAGGTTGATATTGTAAATGATACCTACGGTTCCTAAATGACTATTGCTTTTATATATTACAAATATGAACTCTGTACGTAGACGTTAACGGCCACATAAGTTATCTGCAGGTTTTCCGGGAGATAAAAGTGTGTTAATTTTTCTTCTTACCGACGTTTCGTCGTGTTGCAAGGGACAATATCAAGATACGTAACTATCAAAGTTGTTAGGTATTGTCTGCAAACCTGAAGATATAATATATATTGTAAATTCAACTAATACATAATTTATACCAATATAGTTATGTCTAATTAGTCTATAGAATTAACGTTTTTGGAAAATTAGTTTAATGGATTTATCTGTGTTTTGTGCAATGTATAATATTAAACGTTTCATGTGATTAATTTCATTGACATAAAATTAAAATTCAAAATTGTTAATAAAATTATATACCCAATATAAATAAATAATCATTATAACTAGTGGTTATTTTGTAGATTTTAACTGACTAATGGAAATAGCACTTAGGGGTCGATTCTCAACTTTCACGCATATCGTATCATCTCACTTTCAGTGATATTTTATTTACCATCACATACATTTTTATAAATGGTATTCGACATAAGAATAGTCGTTGAGAATATATGATTTTTGAAAACTAAGGTTGGCAATTCGCTACTTCAAAGAAGGTACATTCGCTGCCTAACTGACATATTTATTCAAACCTGTAAAAGTTTTTATTTAAACGAAACATGTCTAGGAAAGGATATATAATGTATGTTCAGAAAGTAAAATTAGTGAGGATAATTGAAGAAATTAGGGTCTTTTTCAATTTATTTTTTGGGCTGAATATAGTTGGGAAAACATAGTTATAATAAAATGCACATGGAGGGTCATATGATTGTTCGAAATAATAGAGAAAAGTAAGTTGATATGTAATGATACATTATTTTCAAAGTTAAATTAATACGTGAATTTTTATTAGAGCTGTCAGGATATGAAGAGAAATGTTAAAGATAAATTATCGAAAAGCAAATTATCCTCGTCAAAGACAAGCGAGTATAAATAAAAATATAAATATCAGTTGTAGATACTTGATACATTTTGCAGCTCAGTTTTAATTAGAAAATGTCACAGATTATTATCATAGCACTTGTTATAATACAGCTAATAAAATTATTAATAATACACAGCTATTATTGGCTGTAATAATATCGATAAGCTATGAATTGTTATTATTTGCAATAAAATATTGGTATACAGACATATCTATGAAACGATTTAAAATGTATACATTTATTCCAAGTAGATTTAAGACGTTTCTGAAAATAATCCGGATCCAAAGACAGGGGCTGAAGACGATGTGTCACTGGATCAAGTTGAAAACAACCCAGGGCCTAGCATTAAAGAGATCTGCTCATGATGTCACACAAAAGGGTGAACATATTGATCTTTCTGAAAAGTAAATGTCATTTCAAAATAAGTTTTTTATAAGAACGTAGAGGAAAACGCTTGTGCTCACAAGACATAACAAGGTTTGGTGAATTCTCAACATTTCGTGTTATTTAATTGAATAAATATTATTAATCTACAATATAAGTTTTAGTTAAACTTTTGCTTACTTCTCAAATTTAGTTTCAGGATCCAGAAAAAAGAAATATTAGTGAGACATCAGCGAATAAAGTTTTTGGATTAGGAACGGGCAAATTTGAGGCAAAATAATTATACCCGTAAGCTGCAATTGATGGTTAGAGATTTTCAAGCAGAAGAGTCGATAGCTGTATCTCTCATGAAACTAGGAGGATTACTAAATCTTTATATATATATTTATTTGTAATAAACAATATTTCTGTACATGTTTTCTTAAATTATAATGTAGTTACACTCTGACACTTGTCAGAACCTCTACACGGTTTCCACCCGGAAACAACATTCATGCAGATAATAACCGTGGAAGTCTATTACTTTTAAAATGTAGTTACATTTTTTATTAGACTATTATATATTAACAATTTATTTAATGTTTAACCTATATGTTAAGTAAATAATTAGTCCATGATGTGGATAGATTCCAGCTCATATACTGATTTCCTAAGCAATAGCTGCATATCTGCATATTTAATACTTTTGTGTTACTAATAGGATGTTGTAAAAATTTACTCGTTATTAAAGTGAATTTACACAAAAATGTAAAATGTAGACGCTGTATAATTTTTTGAAATACATAAGTAATATAAAACTTATATATGCAGATATGCCGGTCTTGCTATCATTTACATTCATTCCATAATCGACGTTAACATCCAAATTATTTAGTTCAGGTAGGCTGTGTTTTATACATATATTATATAAAGCTACACAAACACTTATTTTTTTAGCAGCTGAATGTGGGAAACAATCTAAAGCATGATGTTTTAGCAAGCATTTGAATAAAGTTTTCATTAAACCATTGCATCATTCAATTATACCTCTTGCTCTTATTTAGTGATAATTATAACAAGCTTATGGTAAATCGTTTAAAGCATTAGCTATTGCCAATAGCTTTCATTTCTTCATACAAATTCTTAGATATTTCTTCAAATATATGAGGCATATGAACTTCCAGGATATTGAACAATAATATTTAAAATGTTCATATTGCTATCATAGATAAGTTGCACGTTTATAGATTGGTAGCTTTTCTATTAAAAAATGTATACGGCAAGAACTCAGAACTCGTTTTATTATGTGGAATAATTGCTACACGTGTGCATTGTATAGTACCATTTACACCCATTGTTGTAATAAATGGTCGATCATTGTATTAGCAACTTGGTGAACACATCATCTGATTAACGGCCAAATTAATATATTGTCCTAAGTCTGTTTGGTAACCGGCACATGCAAACAATCTTAGTATCACCACTACCTACAAATATATTTTACAGCAAATTATTTGTAAATAAGTTACCTTGACCTGTGTATCTAAAGCCCACGTTTCCTTAGGTTCTACCTCATTCTGAGACACTATTTCTATCAGTTTCCGGTTAGCTCTTTGTCTAACTTGAATAATTATATGAATTGTATTTCTTTAAATTTAAAGCGACATGTCTTTGTTACAACTGTATAGGATATATTGCATTTTCAATGTCCTCTATTAAAATAATTTGCTCCAACTTTTCCAATTTCAATAATAATAACCTACAAAAAACCACACGTCCTGTCAAATTTCAACGATCTCACCAGATCTCACTCGGCTTCATCGGTGTAAAACCTCGTGATATAATATGATGAAAAAATTCACAAAATATTTCACATTTGCGGTTGAAGTGATACTTTTGTGGTGGGAGTTGAAATTTTATAATTTATCACTCGTCGTGAGCCGTTTCGTAGCTTAGTGGCTAAGTACTAGGCTAATAAGAGTGGGGTCTCGGGTCCGAGACTCAGAGGTGGCCGGATTTTGGTGATTAAGGAAAAGTCTTTGTGGTCCTTGTCTTCCGGGAAGGACGTAAAACTGTGGGCCCCGTGAATTGTAGGAAAATGAGGACCACGTGCAAGTTAAAGAACCCAATTCCAGTTGGGACATTGGATACGGAAAAATTCTCAGGTGAGGGAGCCTAATCCCTGGCGTCGGTAATTGGCCATAGCAGCGGAAATATGCCGCCGTTAAATAAACAAACAAACAAAAACATCACTCGCCGTGATTGTTGAGGATTGGGCACTTAAATATCGTGTCATCTTACCTGTATAAGTAACCCATTTTGAGGGTGGGGGTAGCACAAAAAGTTTTTATTAAATTAGAGTATCTTCCTCAGGCGTATTCTGTTTTCACGTAGAGAACTTAGAGAGGCTAACTATAATCACTGAAGGATAGTTTTGAAGACCAATGTGCGAATTGAAATTATTAGGTTTATCGCGTAAATATCACCTCAAAAACACTATTTGGTCCATATATGGGTGAGTCATCAAATTATGAATATATCGTGATTCGAAGTATAATTTGATATTTATTTTATACGTATATTGAAAGTAAAAAATAATTTCAATACTCATATCTATCATTAAATATAATAAATTCAAATTATTAACACACATAACCACAAACTACAAATTTCTGATATCGGAAGGGTTTTCATTTTATCTACTGGTTTAGATTAACTGCTTTGAATTCTAAGCAATTGAACATATAAACAGTCTTATTCATGACTTTAAGTTTTGGAGTACGGTAGAATTAACAATTGACTAAAAAAATCCTGTTCATAAAAAAAAGTCAAGCATTTTTAACTGTGAACTATCAACCAAAATTAATTTCGCAATAGTATGTTCAAGGACAGTTTAATTTGATGTTTCTAACAATTTTAATGTTATGTACTGTTTAACAAATAGAAAGAAATATATATTCGAAAGAGTGCGTGTAAATATTTATTATATAACATAAAGACAGCATAAAGAGAAGTTTGGAATAAAAAGGAAGTTGATGACAGACAAATGGCAAATTTGGAAAAAATTTCGTTTCACTTGGCATATTGCAAGTTATGTAACCCCTCATTTTCTTTTGAACATGGTGATTGTGAATATTACGAACCAATGCGAAGGTAAACGATGCAGACTTCATGCATTGACCATTAGAAGATGCTGGGTTGCCATTATAAATAGACATCTTAAACCTCGAACTGAATTGTCAAGGTCACGGTTTAACTAGTCATAGTTTAGCAGTGGCTTATTGCATATCATTGTGAATCAAGCAGACGAGGTTGAAGTACAAAATTATAAATGTTTACTAATAGCTCTCTCTCAGTACATTATTAAGCACTTGACTAGAAATAAGCAGATTCTTTCTGATTATCCCATAGACTATGATACATTTACTCAAACTAACAAATAATTGTTTTTTCTGCATCTTCACCCCTCATTAAATTGGAATAATACTGTACTTCCCCTAACTGAAGGTCGGTGCCAGTTCGAAAATCAAGCAGGTTGTTGCATCGTTCCATATAATGTGAATAGATTGAACATATCAATTTAAATATTGCTCACCCCTCAGGCCCAGAGCTGTTGTTGCAGATATAGTGTCCTTTGAAATTAAATACCCGTGGGTACAGGGGGCTACTGCAACTTTTGCCCCGACATTTCGCACTCGCCTCT
Source organism: Sperchopsis tessellata (assembly GCA_033557685.1). Classification (NCBI taxonomy): domain Eukaryota; kingdom Metazoa; phylum Arthropoda; class Insecta; order Coleoptera; family Hydrophilidae; genus Sperchopsis; species Sperchopsis tessellata. The sequence continues at coordinate 31,006 of JAWQRN010000340.1, forward strand.
AATCATGAGGGATCAATTAACTAGTTCAACCTCCCAGGGCATCTAAGTGCATCTCTATTATATTACGTTTACTGTCTGCCTTATCTGCTTTATAGTTATTTCTAATATTTTAATTAATTAAATTGATTTCATTGATTACGATTCGGTCGACGACTGTATATATA
>JAWQRN010000341.1:0-31165 GCA_033557685.1 Sperchopsis tessellata
GAAGTAACATCACTCGCCTTGAAAATGTCCCTTGCAACAGTGGACGAAACGTCGGCACTTGTCAGAGCCTCTACATGATTTGACATGATATATTACTCCATACAAAAGTCTCATTAAAACTACAACTTTTGAATCTATACATCTGTTTAAGATAGCCACTGTCAACTGATTTTTAAGAAACCACATTGGTTAAGTATGTATCAAGAAAAATAAACAGCAGGGTCAGTTTGGATACTTAACTTTGTATTTGTAGCAAGAATATAAAAGTATGTGAATGAAGAATAATGAGTTTGAAAGGAAATGTGACTATTTTTATATATCCATGAATTCTCTGACGATCTTACCTACATAAAATATTTTGGAAGACAGGATAGAACTTTGTTTGATTGAACAGGATCAGATATCCATTACTTGAATGGTTTAAATTCAAAAGTGTCAGAATTATTAAATAGTAAATATGTCATTTATCATGAAATTCATAAAGACCTATGTTTGTGTTATTGAGAAGGAAATATGACCGGTTTCTGTGAAATTTGATATTTATTTTTAAATGCTTTCTATGTCTATGACTGCTGTGTTATAACAGTATTTAATTTATGTTTGGTATATTGTTAATTTAATTTCAATTCCTGTTTTATAATAACTTTCTTAAATGCTTGTAGTATTTATGTAACTAGATAAATGATTAAGTTCATCTGGTAATAAAACATTGAATTTATAAAATAAAGCTACATTTTTACAATATGTCATAGATTAAAGAGTCTAGCTCTCTAGAATTTACAGAATTATTTAAAAAAAAACATGGTTTTATATTAGGAATTTTTTTTTGGTATTCGCTTGTTTTGATTTGCAGTTACACATTAGAACCAGTGTCTATATTTACAATTTCAAAATCAAATTGTAACCATAAGTCTTATACAGATATTAAATATACTTTTTTACGTCTGGTTTTCTACGTAGACATTTCATATCATATATGAAGACTGTAACATAAAACTTACTGTTTGTTAATAAATACTGGTTAGTAGATGTATCCAAAGCAACACAAAACTTCAGCGTACATTTGGTTGTGATTTTCTGACATTAGTAGCAGCGCATACTTTTCGAGAAATGAATCTTTCCTTTTTCGTATATTTTTACTTATACATAAAAATATTTAACCAAATGTAATAATTCGATTTAAAGAAGCTGGTACTTTGTCGATCTCGAATGGTTTTTGTGGACCTCAGCCAGCTTTGGTCTATTAATAATAGATAGATAGATAGATTTATTCAAACTAAAATATTACAGTTTCTTGTCAAATGAAAAATACAGTAACAATACATAACAGAACTCCAACCAAAATAGTAGAAAAAAGGTCATCATTCACCAGCCAGCCACTCACAAAATACTCCTGCACTGTGTAGAATGGATTAGCAGTAAAGGAGTTCCGCAATCTCCCAATGAGAAGGTGTTCCGATAGTCTTTTCCATTCTTGTGGTAGTTTGTTGTAAACACGCATCCCACTAAATTGCGTATACTGAACATTCAACCTTGCAAACGGCATGGTCAAATCACTTACACCACTAGTGTTGTAATTATGGATGCTGAATCTCACAGCGTAGTTACTGTAGTAGTAACTAATGTTTATTAAACTTAAAAATTCGAAATAATACATTCATTCAAAAATTGCAAACTAACCTAATGTCCCTTCTCCAATGCCCTCACGCCACATTTTTTTCTCCATAATATGTTTCTCACTCATTTGAGCTCCTCACCATTTTCTCCCAAACCACTTCCACTCTCCTTTGATCCTGTATATCCCTAGCATTATTCCCACACTCTGTCAGCAGATGTTCCATTGCTCAAGACCCTCTTCAGAGAACCTACACACCTTTTCTTCCTATGTTAGCCATCGCGCCCTCGATCATTTCTTATTACTACACCTAAAACGAGCCACAGTGCTGATATCCATACTTGCATTCTTCAAATAATTTGGGATTTCTTTAGCAAATTTTCTGTATACATTGTTACTCTGAATCTTATTACATATCAAGTGATGTTGAATTTGTTGCTTTCTGTTAGTTAATTCCTCGACCATACTCCATCCATTCCGTCTCATTATTTCTATTTCTTCCTTCGCATATCCTCTCTTTCTATAAAATTGTCTATTGTAACGGTCCAATCTCTGTATTTCCATCCATGCACACTTTCCATATCTGTTTTCATCTGCATTTCTGGTCTTCTCCTCATATTACATTGCTTTCTTCCTCTCAGTGATATATATTCTGTAGGTTCGGCTCGGCCAGAATCAAGTAGCCTGGTGTTTTGTTCAATTCCAGTGTCCACTTGATCTATTGCATCTGCATCTTCTCCAGTCGTTCCTTCAGCCTGAAGCCCTAGACCTCAACCGCATACAACACAATAGAAAAATATAAACCCAAGTAATCATACTGTTTGACTGTTTCAATTATGCCGTTATTCCACTTCCAATCTACAACCTCTCGTCTGCCAGAGTAGTTACTGAATGATCTTATAACTCGAACGGTCAAATTATAAGGTACAGAGATTGCGATGTCATAATCTTGTATTTCTTAAATAGTGTTCTACACGATATATATTTAGCAGCACATGCAATAGCACGAATCTCCAATTTGTTTCATAAGAAATACTTTCTGGGCATGACTAGATCCCCACCATAATATCATTCTGTAAAATAAGTTGGGGTGAAATAAAGCAAAATTCTTGCCTCTTTCACCCCAACCACTTGTGGTATTCTTCTAACCTCATAAACTGCACCTACCAAACTTGAGCACAGTTGTTTTAAGTGCGGATACCATGTCAACAGCGTGTCAAGATGATGCCCAGTACTCGACATTCTCCACCATGAAGCTCTATATTTCTTCGGCTTGTCGTGAATGGTTTTATTATCATTTAATATAAACTCATTGCTAAAAAACCACTTCTCAGCCTCATCTATATATAAAATATTCTAGGCTTTAAAACTTATGATTCTTGGTATGTAATAACTATTATTCTAATGTCCGAAATTTTTATTAAAAATGTATCTTGAACCACATGGCATGTAACTTAAAAATATTATTATTATTCTCAAAAATTTCTTGTTTTTGCTTTTTCAGATCATGAACTTTGCAAATGAAGTGCCTGCACCAGATCGTATATTCTCAAGGGATGGTAAAGAATTCTTTCCTTGTAACTTCTGCGATAGAATCTTCAGATATCAAAAGAGCTTACACACCCACAAACTCAAGAGTCATTATCAAAATGTTAACACAGAAGATACGCATGATGCTTATGATGAATCGCCCACCATCTACCTGCAACCTATCCCAGGTTATTCACCGACTAAGTCAAACAACTGCTATTACTTGAACAGCAGTGTAGCTTCACAAACCACAGAAGATATCCGAAGATGGTCTTCTTCAGACTTCAACAGTGGAGGGAGTGTCATAAGAACCCCTCCTATTCCTCAGCAAAAAAGTACAAGCAAGGCTAGTGATCAATCAAAGAAGATACATAAACACATACAGAACTTAAACCAAAGTCAAAAAATTAACAATAATGAAAGAGCTTCTTCCAGTTTAATTAAAGATGATATCTGCGGCGTAATTGAAATAAATGATGACGATGAAGAGGGTGGAAAACCTATTACGAAAAAACAACACAATGATGCACAGAGAAAGAGTTTAAAGTCTGTCATAGAAACCATCGTTGATGAAAAACTAAAACAAGTGGGTCTTCTTCGTGATTCAGGTGGTAATTCTGTAATAACAGATCAACTAGCCCAAAACATCATGGAAAGTGTTAACATAGATGACTATTTAGAACAAGAAATTGAATTGGATGAAGAAGATTATCCTGATGTGATTGATATTGATGAAAATTTTGTTGAAAATAACCCAGATATGGATTTGCAGTGTGCAACCCAAATGGGGCAGGTTAGAGTAGACCCGCAACTTCTAGCAGCAAATAGAAACATCCAATTAAAAGATTTAAGAGAAAGTCTTCCTGCACAATTTTTTACTAAAACTTCTCCAACCAAAATTTCCCGAAACCTAGAAGGATTCTCTAGAAAGTCCGAAACTATCACCAGAAATTCTTTAGAAGAGTTAACCTATAAATCTGAAACCTCAGTTCAAAATACTAGTAGTTCAAAATTATTTTCTGAAAATTTCTCTCCAACTGAAAAAGCCTCTGACGCTAGAAACAAATCCAACAATTCTGGTAGTACAAGTATTCGTCAAACATCTAGAGTTCTAAGAAGTGATTTAGCCAATGTTTGTCTAAGTCCGAAAAAATTCCAAAGTGAAGGTTCTTCCGAAATTCATTCACAATTAAATGGACCTCCCAATATATTTGAAGAACCTGGTGTACAAAATCCACTGCTTAACTTAATACCAAAAGGTGCTATTCCAAAGTTGAATATAGGTCCAAAGGGCAATGTAATAATTACATATGACCCTATTGATACAAACTCTTCACTAACCTGTCCTATTGCTAATGATAAACTTAATTCCAGCAACGAATTTAACATATCGGATGAAGAAATTGGAGATGTGGATGAACCATCAAACAACTATCATAATTTGATGCTTGATCAAGGCACAATTCCTATTTCCAGTTATAAATTCAACAGTGAAATTGACGTTATACCACGACCTGAAAGTACATCCACTGTGACATCATCGCAAAGTATAGCTGAAAGGATACAAAAATTCAATCAGTCCCAAAGAGCTATAAATTACATGAAATCAAAACATGTTTCCACGAGTCTCCCAAAGAGTTCTGAAAATTTAACTAGTTTTGAAAATTCAATTTTTCAAAAGCCTCACAGTTTGGTGAATCCTAGAATCACGATTGGCCCCAACGGCCAACCTACTGTAACATATGACATAAACTCTACAGACCCCGAAAGTTTTTTGTCAAGTTTTAACACTACAAATCCTGCTTGCAGAAAAGACATTTTAAGGAATGCAGCTGTACAAAAAGAAATGCCAATGGAATATACTCATGACGTGGATGAGAACTGTACACTGGGTATTGTGCAGGAAAAACAAATATTAAGAAATACAAAGCCACCTACTGAGTTTAAAGCCCACAATTCTAAAAATTCAAATTCATCGAGTAAAAAAGCTTATGAAGTTAAAATAAGTGATACTAATGTTATCAAATTATATGGAGAACCCAAACTTGTTATTGGACCGAATGGTGTACCTATTATTACTGATTACATTGTTATTGATGACCCAGATTCGGAAATAATACACGACAAAATAAACAAACCTAACAATGAGACCCCAAAATCTAAAGATACAGGTGTTATTGTTCTTCCTGATAGCCCAGTTGAATCCAACAAATATAGTTCAGAGATTGGAAAAGGAAATAAATCTTTGTCTTCATCAACAAAAAATGTTGCAAAAATAAATGTTAAGAATGCACCAGAAACAATAACTCTAACTGATGATGAGAATGCTTCTATTGATATTAGTACGCAAATTGATCACAGAAAATCAACGACGAAAAAACCATTACCGGAATTAATTCCCAGAAAGTTAATGACTAAAACAAGACACCAACAGAAAACAACACATACGAAGGGAAAACAGAAACATCAAGAGAAACCAAAAGGCAATTCCAATGATAAGAGAACGCCACCTCGTACAAATTATGTGAGAAAGTTAAGAAATCGTGAAACTAAACCAGTCAACAACCAAGAATTAGCAATACCTAAAATAATAGAACACGAAGTAACTACCAGTGAATCAAATATGCTTAAATTAAAAATCCGACCAATATCTCGAAACCCAAGTGATGATAATGATATTATTAATTTGGAGAAGGCAGAAAGTGATGGTACTAATTCCGGATATGTTACTGAAGAAGAAGAACCATCAACATTTAAAACAGTCAGTAGAAAAATGAAAAAATCCAAAAACAGAGATAGAAGGGAAAAACATTCCTTTAGGGTAGTACCTAGATCACGGCATCCATTACGAATGAAGTTTAAAAAGATCTCTCCGAAAAAGCTAAAAGTTAAAAGAATCTCTCCTTTACGTATTAAAACAGCAAGGATCACACAACAGTCCACCTCTGGAGATGAACTAATTCAATATCACGATGAAATTGTAGATTCCATGTTGTCATCTAAGATTGAAACAAAAGTTTCTATTGAAAACCTAACGGAATCTGGTATTGAGGAACCTATGACAATAAAATCTAATATAGTATCCCCTAAATCATCTTTAAAAACTTCTTACACAAGCCTGTCATCTAACGTCAAACAGCTCAATAACAGTGTAGAGTTGTTATCGGATGGAAATCTATCGGCAGATGTTTATGACTTTATTGATGATGATATACGTGTAAAAAGTGGTGCTAAGAGAAAAGGAAAAACTGCAAACAAACCGAAAATTATAAGTAAATATTTCAGTGGTCCTAGGTTGTTACGAAATAAAATATCTGTACCTAAGAAGATCAAACCTCTTAGTGTTACTAGACGAAAACTTCGAAGTACCTACCAACCACCTTCAGTAAGTGATCCCAAAATCATTGGAGATAATCGAGAAGTCAATATTTCAAACACTACTAAATTACCAATAGAAGAAAGTATGAAAGTGAATGATGAGCAAAGAAGCAAGAGCCTAGAAAGTATATCGAAAGCAGGTCTCCAAATTATCGACATTGAAAAAGTTTCAGAAAACAACTCAAATTCTATAAGAGAGATTCCAACAATTGAAGAAGTAGTGAAGGAAACCCAAGACAATCATGATCCTAACTCTTTAAACACCAATAACATAAAGAAAGATATGATAAAAGCAAATATTGTTGAGAACAAGGAAGGTACTTCTGAAGATGTCCATGTACCACAAGAAACGATTACAACACCTGAGAAATTAACCAAAACACTAAGTGTAATCAAAACTACAGCAAATGGTTTAGAAACACCCAAATCAACAAATAACAAACTAAAAGTTTCAAAAAGTAATAATACAGTAAATACTGAAGATTTACAAACGCGATTAACTGATGGTACATCTCTTCTTAATAAAAATATTATTGATACCGATAGCACTCCTTCGAAGCGACTTTTGAGAAGTACTGAAAAATCCCAAGTGTCTTTAGAGCTGAGCGAGGTAAAAAATGAAGAAATTTATAGAATTCCGAAGTCAAGTGAACTAATAACTCAAAAACTGATCAATGGTGAATCTTCTGGCACACAAGACAAAGTTTCATCCATAACAAATGCAAATATTGTAACTGTTTCGAAAGAAATTGAGCAGCACACAAATTTAGACCAAATTGCTAATTGTAATTCTTGGACCCCAACTAAACTAAACAGACCTATGGAAACACCATCGCGTGCTCTAAGAAGTGTTGACAAATATCCTGTGACTAAAGAAACTGATATTAAAACTCAGCAGAAAATAGAAGAAAAACCAAATTTACAAATTGAAAACACCTTGAAAATACCTGCTACACAAAAAATTGAAACAAAAAGTTGTCTCACAAGAGAAGAAAAACAGGAGGCAAGTAAAGAACTTCAACATGAAGAAACAGAGGAAAATAAATCTAAAAAAATACCTGGTACTCCAAAAAGACAAGGTGTTGAGTATTCTATTACTCCAAGAAGAATTTTGAGAAGTACTGATGAAAATAATATCCCAATTAAATTAATATCTAATATACAATCCATACCAGTTGAAAACAAACGATCAAACCAAATTAACTCACAAGAATCTCCACTTGATGTAACTAATAAAGATAATAATTTTGCTACAGATACAAAACTTAACTCTAAAACCACAGATGAAATTAATAATGTAAATACAAATTTCCAGAAAACAAAAACTCCACCTCTTTTGAAAACTATAAACAAAACAAGCAAATTAAACTACGTACCTATTATTCCATCAACATCTCTAGACGTTTATGATTTCAAAGATGATGAAGACTCAGAACTCTCTCCTAATGGGTCTACATTCACGCCGAAGAGTAGACTAAAAAGAAAATTTGGCTCAAGTACTAGTCCTGTTGGAACACCTAAAACAGCAAGCAAAAAAACGAGATTAAGTTTTAACAATATTGTTGAAGTTTCTTCTAAGAAAAGTCCTACTGTAATAAGTGATAATTTAAAAACAAATGAAAATGAACTTAGTAAACCTGTTGAAAGGACCAAAATAGCTGAAAAATCCACCATTGAGCAACTCGAGATTTCTAAAATAAGTAGCAAAAAAATTGACATAATTAAAAGTAAGTCACCGGATAGAAAGAACAGTACTCTGATTGAAAGTGAATCTAAAATTGTCATCCATAGTGATATTATACTGAAAGGAAAAGATGAAAAAATTGTTGATAGTCAAGTCAACAAACCTAAAACAACTAATAAAAAACAAAAGAACTTAAAAGAGTTGAAAAGTATTCTAAATGATTTGGATGCTATAAGTACAGTACAGGAAATTAGTTTAACTTCACCAAGAAAAACGAGAAACTCCTTGGGAAAATTGAAGAGCTTCTTAACAACTATAGAACCTCTCAGTCAACCATACCAAGGTAGAAAACAAAAACAAAATAAAGACTCGCAGGAATCGTGTAAAATTGTCGTGCAAGCAGAAGTGCATTATTGCTCTACAGATGAGCCAAAAAGAGGGGTCAAAACTTTGGTCGTTCAAAATTCAACAAGTAACAAAACAATAGAAATGTCTCAATCGGCATTAAAAGTTGACGAATTCACTCAAACTGATTTAGATACTATTTGCATTATTGAAAGTTCTCAAAAAGAAAAATCCTCTCATACGAAAACCAAAGTGATCCCAAAGAAAACCTCATTTTCAGTTAAAGCAACTTTAAAAGAAAAACAAATTGATTTGGATGCTATTTCAATTGATCCTATTCAGGAAAAGAAGAACGTTACTTCTAAACCAAGATCCCATGATAGCAAGGAAAACAAAAAATCTATTCAAGGAAATAAATTGAAACAAACCAAGAAATCTAATTTAGCGAAATTTGGCAAAGAACAACAGAGTCTTATAAGGAAGCAGCGGCTAAGAAGCATAAAGAGTCTTCCAAAACAGCGTATTAATGTTCGGCGAAAAAGTAAACTACAAACTCAAACAAAATTAAAAGTTATTTCAAAACGAACTAATAAGAAAACAACTGAATCAAAATCAGAGAAAATTCAGCTAAACACTGATACTAAAATAAAAAAAGAAATTAAGTTGGAAGACAATGCTGATAGTGAAGTTGAGTTTCAACCGTTTTACACTGGTATTTCAGATGTAATAACAGTTAAAGAAGAAATTAAAAGTGAAGATGAAAATTATATTGACAACCAAACAGAAATAATTGTAACAAATAAAAGCATTAAAGATACAAGGCTTAATACTAGGAAGAATGTCACAAATAAAGATAAAATAAAAGAACTTGAAAACATAACAACTGAAGCTAATCCTATTAGCACTGCAACATTTTATTCTAAAAAACCTACGGAAACAATTTCAAGCACCAAAAGGCCCACAGCAGAAATATTTAGGAAAGAAAGCAAACACAAAAAGCATTCTACAAACACCAAAAGTGCTAGTAAACCGAAAATTTTAAAAAGAATTACCAAATTTCAAAAACTGAAGGAGGGCATAGATGAAAAAGATATTAAAACTTTGGTACAAAATCGCATACTAAGATCCGGACTGAAAAATCTTACGAGTCGTTCATTAAGAATGCTTGAAAGAAACGCAGAGCTTGAAGTAAATTCAAAGGCTGAGAAACCGAAAGAGGATCAAACAAAAACAAATTCATTTGATAAAAACCAGCAAAAAGTTTTCTCTAGTGAAAAGGAAGCACAAATTGAAACACGCACAAACCGTTTAGTGAATTCAGACGATAAGTTGGACACATCTGAAAAAGAGCTTAGAAATTCTAAGAAAATTGTTGAAAAGTGGATTGAGGGTGATCGGATTGAAACACGCACAAATCACGCACAATCAGATGAAGGAAGATATGAGCATAATGAAAGTACTTTGAAAGATACCATTCTACTAAAAAATGAAGAAAAGGCATTGAAAGGAAAATTAGGCCAATATAACAAAAGCTCAAAGTCACCTAAAGAAAATAAGGTACTAGAAGAAATTCCAAAACAACGATTTCAGAATTTAACCTCACCTAAGGAAGAATTTAAATTACAAAAAGAAGATCCCAAAATACCAAAAGAAATTTCAAAACATCAAAGCAAAGTACTGTTAACGAAAAAAGATGATACAAAATATAAAAAACTTTCCAAACAACAAGTACTTATAAGAGATGAAAATCAAAAACAACCACGAAATAGAACAAAAATTGTTTCGAAAATTGTAAAAACTCGACTGCTAAGGGGAGAGAACGGCTCGAGTAGAACTCAAAGTAGCAATGACATTGTGGAAAGTATAGAAGTAGTTGAAGGCAAGAAAAGTCTAAATGCACAAAACACTTTAGTTGATAGTTACTTAGGTCATGATAACACAAATGAAAATTCTAAAAAAACTGAGAAACATGATGAAAAATCTCTCAGAAGGTTCACTAGGAGCAAAACAACTGATTTAAACACAATTCGTACAACACGAGGCAAAAAGCACATTATACAATCCAAATTGAAATTAGAAAGGAACCTAATTGATAAAAACTATAAAAAAAGAGGTCGCCCTAAAAAATTCACAGATTTTGTCAAAACAAGTAATATTATACCGGCGAAAAATTCTAAACAGAAAATCCCTAATGATAAGTTTGAATCGAAAAGTTTAGAAAAAAAACTAGCTACCACTGAAAATGAGAACAAGATTTTGGAAAAAGGGGCTCAAAATTTTGCTCATAACGAAGTAGAACGTAGCTTAAAGCCTTCGACTTCTAACATAAATAAAAATTCTCCCTCACCGATCGTGTTTATAGCTAAACAAAATAAAAGTTTTAAAGTACCTGATATTTCTGAAATCAAAGTTGAAGGTAACGGTAAAAAACGACCTGGGAAACCCAAATGTAACATTGAAAATAAAAGAAAATTAAGAGACGTTATTGTACCAAAAGTTGAGTTCAAAACCCAACCATTATATTCCATTAAAATTGATCTTACCACTGACGAAACAGTTAAGGTAGTAGATGTAGTTGAGTTAACATCAGATAGTGAAGATGAAGACTTTAAACCTGTAGTAAAATCAATGACTGCGAGAATAAAGACTGATATAATTGGTGATCAAGGTTCTTCTAAATCTAGGAAAACATTATCACGTTCCTGCTATAAAGGACCTAAGGGTCTTTTAAATACTTTGACAAACCAGAAAAATAAATCAATAAATGCTCCCAATTCCAAGAAAACGTGTAAAGTTAAGACGAAAAATGCTTCACAAAATGGAAAAACAAATATTACTAAACAAAGAGGGAATCATAAAGATAGTTCTAAAACGAAGAAAATTTACGATGATTTGAATTTAGATGATATTGATGTTCCTTATCCTGTGATTGGTGCTGAAGTTGACTGTATTGTGATCAATAATGAGCATGTTTGTTCGAGGTGTGGCAAGGTGTGTAAAGATTTCATTGAGTTTGAAGTTCATAAGAAACGACATCGGATACGGTTACAATTTGACGATGAACAACTAGAAAAATACGATGCTATATTCAGGTAAGTCAACAGCTTTACTTCATTTAAAGTAGATTTGATATTTATCTTTTACTAATTTTTCAATTTTTCCTTCATCTGAAGTATATGCTCATAATTTATACTTGTAATAATCGTAAATGTCACATTATATAAAAATATCATTATATGCTTTTGTTTTATTGTTGTTTTTTATGTGTCCACATTCATGTCATCTACAGTTAACGAAGACAACAGACGACAATAACGGCTAATTGGTATGTTACTAAGTTCTTGAAGTACTTAAAGACCTTCAGGTATATGATTTAATGATTATCATAACAGCACATGATTTCGTACGGCAATATTATCAATTGACTTTCTAATAGAAAAGGGCACACAAGTGTTAGATCATCCATTTATACAACATTTCTTACTTCCTGCTCATTTTGAACTTGTAAAAACACTTGCATGGTCGAAGATTTTCTAGTGAGGAAGAAACTTATTCAGTAATTGCATTGTTTTTTGTCAGTAATTTGATTTCAAGGGAGTATTTATGTTGAAGAACATAAGTAGTGGAACTTTTCTTACAACTTTATTTATGATGGTGTATCTCAAAATTATTGGAGTGTCTATTCCATTCCAATTCAAAATTTTGTTATTGATTTCAATAAAGATCCAAATTAATTGCAATAAATCAGAGCTTAGAATTTACGTATGTTGACACATATAAGCGAAATGATTGCTAAATATGTCCACAATAAGGAGACTGCTTCTAGAGGAATATAACCATTAGAAAATATCCTATATAATGTAAAGGAAAATAAAGATACAGTGAAAGACTTCAACGCTGAAAAAATGTAAACAACAGAAATGATGAATTTTAAAGTAAACATGACTAAAATTAATGTTTTGGTGCTTAAGAATGAGACAGTGAGAACTGAATGTGCAATTTGAGTAAAATGTAGAATACTTGAGTGAGTGGTCAAGTTTTAATATATAGGTAGCATGTTTTTTAGAGATGAAAGAATTGGGTTTTGGTTGTTACACTTATGTACAATAGTGAGACATGGGTACAATTGTAGTCACAGAAGAAGAAGATAAATGCAGTGGTTATGGACTATCTTAGAAGTGTATACAACATGAGATGCATTAATAGGGTTAGAATTTTATGGGTGTTGGAATGAATGTGCTATAAGGAATATTGTGACGGATCACATGGAGAAGGGTGTAAGTGACAAAACAGGTACATGTATGTGTGGTAAAGAGTGGGTGAGGGGCAGGTAGGCCTAAGTAAAAATGATTAGATGTGTGGTGTGGTGTTGGTTAGATTCTGAAAAGTAGTCAAAGCAGAATCATGGTCATGTATGTTAAGGTGCATGGAGTTAGTAGAGGCTATTGGAGTTTGCCAGGATAGAGGGTATGAAGGAAATGTATTCTAGCTAGAACACTGGATGTAAAAGAAATTACCAGGTATATAAGCCTAAGCCCTAGTTCCAATCTTAAGCAATAACAGAAATCAAATGATGTTACAGTTTTTTCATTCCTATTGTTAATTATGAGTCAAACAAACTAAGCTTCTATTTCTTTTAATCATGAAAGTTTTTGGTGTAGTTCTAATAACTTCTGTATCATACATTTGTATGCATAACTTCTCCCTCTATTTTCTTAGTATTTGTAAAAAAATCTACACCACATACTAATTTTACTTTATATTTTCTATAGGATGAAAGAATTGAAAAGGTGTCCGATTTGCCAGTGCCCCCTTAGGACCTATGGGTTGTGGTCCAAGCACAAGCTGACGCATGGGAAGGAACTGCATTTCTTCTGCAGCATATGTGGTAAGGGGTTCATGACGAAGGAACTCAAACGAGTTCATGAACAGAGGCACTTGATAACTTAAGTATGATCCATTAGCAATAATAGAATCCAAACAATGAACTGAACTTTATTTACCTTTTGACGACCATTGTATTGGGCAATTCAAAGTTATAGTAGGCGCACATATTTTAATGTCTACCCACAAAAATTCCACTGTTTCTGTAAAATATTTTGAGCAGGTGCTCACCAATTTCAGTAGATATTTTATCATACAGTGATTGAAAAGGCCTAAAATATATATCTATATCAAATTAACCAGTTAAATTTATATACCTAATCTAAATAGAGATATAAACCGATTCAAATAAATATGTCTTTCCTATACATAAATGTAATGACTCAATACGGTGAAGAATTTTAAGTTTTATTGTGCCTTTAAAATGGTGACGTAATATAATTTTTAATTATAAATAAAATTTTCTTTTTAATTTTGGAATATGCCTACGATTAGCTTTAAAATACCAACAAAAAATAATTTAAATTAAGCATTCCTACATACACAATGGACTTTTGACTGATGCTTTGATTTTATTTTTGTAAGAATTATTTTTCAAAAATATAATTACAGTTAGTCACAGTTTCGAACAGAAAAAATAGTGATGAAACTGTGCTTAGTATTATAGAACAAGAAAATTTGTTTAAAAGCTTCAAGACAGGAGGTATCTTCTGAAATGTTAAATGTTATTTATTAGTTAATTAAAAAAATCATATTGATTTAAATTCTGGTAGGTCTATCGATATTGCCTAATTACTTTCACTGTTATTCATATTATTAAGTTATTATTTTTGGTATATTTTCTATTTTTATTTGTAATATTTGTAAATAAAAATTTTAAACTTATTTTTAAATGTTCTATTTTTAGATATATAAATTTTTTCAATTTAAGTTTTAACACAGTATTATAAAGATTTGAACTGAGTAGTAGTTTAGAGTAACTTTAATTTATAAATTAATTAAAAAAAGTTTTCTAATGATAAAATTTTCCCGAGAGCACTTAGTTCCTTAAATAAGTAAGCAAATGTATTTTGTTTATAATAAATCTTGAAATGATATCTATAATTTAAAAGCTTTTGTTTATAAATAAATAAAAATTACATGAGAAATAAACAGTTAATATTATAAAGAAGTCACAATATTGTAGTTTGCAAAACAGTTTTAATAAATTGTATTAAGTTGATTTCATATATTTTTTTAATTGAATTTAGCTACTAAACCTCTTTTAATTTAAAATAAATAAAATATTTCCTAAATTTTGTAAAAATCACAAAAATCTATATAAATTATAGCATAAAATATAAACAATACATATTAATATATCAAATTATAATTGTATCTTGAAGTGAAAAAACAAACTACCTACTACTGAAAGAAATTTAAAAAAAGAAAAAATTTAAATAGCAAGGTAAATAATAACAAAAAATAAATACATTTAAAATTAACAGCAATACAAATATTGCGCAACCAGGGAAACAATTTTTAAGTAATTAATAAAATTTAGTGTCTTTCTTACTATTTTTGGTTCCTAGAATCAGTATAGATAAAAATTAGTATTGGACATTGTAGTTAAAGATTTAAATATAGTTTGTTGAATAAAAACAGAAACATTTACTACTGAAATAATTATTTAAAAATAAAAAAGTTAGGTTTGTATAGTAAATAATAATGAATAAAATGTTTATAATCAGTTTAAACAAAATTATACTAATTTTTAACTGCTTTGTGTAATATTACATTTACATTTCTACCATAAGTAGTTCAGAAAAATATAGTAAGTAAAAATTGCCTTTTAAACTAATCGCCTTTTTCATATGAACATGAAACTTGGTAGTGGGATTTCTTTCAACTTGCAAAGAAGTTTTTTAAATTATATAATCAAAATTACTGAAGGATAATAATATGAGTTCTACTATTCACTACATACTTTAAAAATACAACAAATTAAACCATCATAATTTAAAAAAAACATTTCATGATAATTAAATTTTGAAAATGTTAAAGCGTTGCTGGTGTATATTACAATGAAATTAAAACTATTAAAATTTAAATGAAACTTTACTATTTCAAAGGGCTGTAATAGCTATTAATAATAAAATACCATTCTCAAATAAATATTTTGGAGAACAATACATATCCAGGCAGTTATATTAAGAGTAGTAAGGTTTTCAGTAAGAAAACTAGAGTACAATTAAATTATGAAGGCCCATTATACAAGTTTTCATTTTACACAGAAAATAATATTGTGCGTAAATAGCACAAGGTATTTAAATATACAAATTTAATTTTGATAAAAAGATACAGTTCAATGTGAAAAGTATGAATTTCCATAAATGTTATATTCAAAAGAAAAATGTAGATTCCACAGGAATACATATTAAAGTTAAAGTTTAATATTGGGCTTAATACAAAAAGAATGATTTATTACACTATATAACATTCACAAATAAAAAAGTAAATAAGTATTTCCACTATTCAGTATAAATTTTTTCAATTTAAAGCATATTCAGAAATATTCCACATTTTACATAGCATGGATTACAAAATAATACAGCAAAAACATTGTATATGTAACAAGAAGTAAAGCCAACATTCTAATAGTTAAAAATATAAACAAGAAATTATGTTTATCAAATTTGTAAGGATGGTGAATTTGTGATACTTTATTGATTTTATCAGATACAGAACACTAAAATTTAAGTCAGCAAATATGAGAATCCAAAATTATAAATAATCTGATGTTGTTTCAAAAATGTATTACAAACGGAATGAAGCAACCAAATTAAAAAAAGAAAAACTTCTAACAATGGATCAAATTGAAAATATACCTAATATAAAATAATTTTGAGAGTTTCAACTATTAGCAGTTTTGTAGTCTTACAGTTTTTCATTAAAAATTAAACCAATTTGCGAAATATGATGTTGTGCTTGTGAGTCCAAAAAATATAATTTTATAAACATTATGGCAGGTTTTGAGAAACTCAAACTGCTATGCCACTTTTGTCTTGATAATTTTAGAAAAACTATGTAACTAAAATGAATAACAAAACTGAATAAAATATATTGGCTAAAAATTTGTAAAATAAGTAATACTTTCTAAAATAACAGTACTAGGCAATGTCTAATATTGAAAATTGTGTCAAAATTCTTCACTGGTCATAACCAATTCAAAACGGATTATTTAGGCCTAGTATATCAAGTTGTTAACATTAAAATTTAAATGTGAAAACTGTGACTGATCTTTGAAGAACCAAAAAACTACTGTTTATTTTAAAACAATTGAAAATATTACAATAAAAAATACATGATGATCATGGATATTTGAAAAAATCCAAATTACAAAACTTGCATATAAGTATTGCTGCAAAATATTACAATAAAAAATGCTTGATGAACATGGGATATTTGAAAAAATCCAAATTACAAAACTTGCATATAAGTATTGTTACAGAAATTATAGAAAATTTGATAAATCCACAGCAGACCTAAACTACTTTTTGGTTAAAATAATTCCAAAATTGTATTATGTTTTGAACAAATTATATATAGTTATATATACAGTAGAACCTCGAGAAAACGGACTAAATTGGACGAGGGGATGTTCGACAGCAAAAAGCCCTTTATATAAGAAAATGTGTTTTCCAAAGGTGTAGGTATGTTAAATAATGGACACATCTGTTAGTTTACCCTTTGTATTTAAGAAATTACATGTCTGAAATTAAAATTATACCTGGAAAGTTTCCAAGGAAAATTTTATCAACACCTAGTAAAAATTAGTTATTCATGTTAAAATAAGAAAAAAATACACAATGCACAGACATTCCATCATACTCCAACATTATATTTCTAAGTTTTTGTTTAGTGTAAAAGTAATTCTTTTCCGTTTTTCCATATTTAATTTACCCATAGAGATTACATCAGTGTGGTTTATATAAATTTTAAATTTATACTGAATGTAGTAAAAGTTAAAAAATAAAGTTAAAATTAAATACCACCTGCATTAGTTTTCTAGCTTTAGACATGTCATACCATTTAGATATGTCGTAACGATCATTATCCATAATGGAAACGCACATAATATTTATGTTTGATATTTCGTAAAAAAGTTAAATTTAACATTTAATTGGAATATTACATGTGGAATTCTCGAAATTTTCCCATCCTTAATGAACAAATTTCAAAGGGGTACTAAAATTTTTGTCCGTTATTTCCGAAACCCATTATATCGAGGTTTTACTGTATATATGTAAAAAAATAAATTTTAACAAAAGAGAAAATTTATTTTATTCAAACTGAGATCAAAAAGTAATTTTTTAAATACTTTTTAAAACAAACATGTGCTGTATACTTAATATATAAAAATTATATTCTGATACGATACAATTTTATTTAGTTTTACTATGAAAATAGTAATAAAGCATATAATATTAAAATATTTATTAACTAAGATAAGAGTAACACATATATATTCGAAAAGAATTTAAAAAAATTAAAAGTATTAAATATAACAGACTTCTACTGTTATTATCTATATGAATGGTGTTTCTGGGTGGAGATCGTGTATAGGCTGTGAAAAGTGCATTTCTCAGAACCTCTACATGGTTTCCATCTCAGAAGTTTTCCTATTCAAACTTTTTTTAAAACTTAGGTAGACTCCTGGATCTTATAGATTTTATTCAAAATTCAAAAAAACTTTTGTCGAATTTACCTTTAATGGTAATTGAAATAACTATTTGTGATGAAAATTCCAAAACAATTTCCCAAAAATTAAATTGAATTTTTGTTCCTTAGTGAAAGTTTTTGCAGCTGTACCGTCATCACAGTGGTATGATAATGAAATAATACAACATTTATCCAACATGTTAAACTAAACAAAATTACCCGGGCTAGATGAATCTAAAAACTACCTTTTTCTATAGACCTATAATATTCTTAGGTCTGCCTAAATTTGATGGGTCACTCCTAACTAAGCTATATTTCCAAAAGTTTCAGCCTTTTTTTGGGAACAGTAATGCTGTTATTTCTATAGCAACAAAGGCCATGGACATTATACATGTCGTATGAATCGAAATATGAGATAGGTTTTGAAAGATAACGAGCTATTTAGTCTACCAATAAAAAAATTTTAGGTACATTAAAAATCCTAAGCTTATGTGTGTTTTTTAATTGTAATTTAAACAAAGAATTTGGAAGCTAGACCTTCATATTAAACTACACCCAGTAATTTTTGGGTTACTTTCAATTTGTAACTCTTCTACTAATAATATCATAGCTTTCCAGAATGCTTCGGGTCTCAAAAGTAGAAAATAATTTTTACAACAAAAATTTTCCAAATTTAACTGAAAAAATAACAAAAATGGAAATTTAAACAAATGACCAATTTACTATTTTGTACCAAATTAAAGCAAGGCACATTCAAAAGTATTAATATTAAAAAAAATTCTACTTGAAGTAATGAATAATTAGGTTTAATAATATTTTTTTTTATATACTGTCATCATTATTATAACGATAAATAAGTTCAAGTGATGTTAGCAATTTTTTATTAATATGGTTCAATTTATTGTTTGGATTTGTAATTTTTATATAATCTGATTCCTGTTAAGATTATTTTATAAAAATTTAGGTATTGCTGTTAGTGCAATAAGTTGTTTTTGTCCTTGTATTATTTGTTGTTAGGATTTTATGTTTTTATTTTTTTGTCTTTTTTTGGATATTTACTTTAGTTGTACATTATATTTTAGTTAATAGCTTAATCCCATATTGAATTATATTTATTTTTTGTCCATTCGCTCAAAATTTATATTTTTACAATTTCTTGTTTATATATTTTATGTATTGTAATTATACAAATCCAAAAGTAGCATTTTGGTTTCACAATTTTTAAAATAACATTAATTTTGAACATTTTTTTTATTTTTTTTCCCTTCTCAAATCAGTTATTAAAGTACATTTTAAGTTTTCAATAGTGACACAGCAACATGTATAGTATATTTCTATAAATAAAATAAAATTAATTATACTCCATAGTAAATATTCAAAACTATAGTATTATAAACAATAAGAAATAAAGTATAATAAAAAGTTGCCTTATTACAAAAATAGCCAAATTATAAAAATCAAAAGATTTTAGAAAGTAATTATAATCATAAGCACAAAACAATTGTAAAGTAGTTTTGTCAGTTGTAAAATTTCATTCCATTAAATAAAAAAATTTAAACGGTCACCATGTGATGTAAATTTTATAAAATTAAACATATAACCAAAAAGTTCAAGAAATTCAAATTCTTAAAATTACTAAGTAATAATTAAAATTATAATATTTAAACAATAATGGCTTTGCCTTTTGATATTGTAGTATTAACGTGATAATTAATTAGAAACTAAATTAGAAAAGTATTGAAAGTGTCACTTAACTCGAAACAAAATTTATTGAATAATAAAATTTGTAATATTGGCAAGAACTAAATTTAAGAAATGTATATAATATTTCAATAATAGCTCTAAATTTATTACGAAAATATAGCACAGATTTTATTCCATACTTCATGTTAAAAATTTAGAAAATAGTTTACAAATTATAAAAATAAATGCATAAATTATATATAGGTATTTATATTAAAAAACAATTATTTTTCATACCAAGGTTTGTTAGTGATATGTTGCAAGAATTGGCTATTATATTTTTGTACACGTATTTAAAAAAAATACAAAAAAATGTCTACGACAAACTACTTTAACAGCCTCTAACATAAAATAGTCTACTTACCACTGACACCTCCAAGTATTTTCCAGAATTTCCAGAAATTAGTGATGACAAAAGTTATTAAAAAAATGCTATGCGTCACTATTGAATTTATGGGCATGTGTTGAGTTCCATTATATTTTTATTTTTTCCTTATTTAATTAATTTTTATTAAACAATAATTGAATCTTTCCCATCAAAATTTAGAATTATTGAAAAATTTTTGATAATGAAGGAATGATTGCATAATTTATTTTAGTTAATATGCCCAATTACAAATTCGTATTGGGAAAGATTTTATATTTATAATTTTAAAAGTAAATAAATGATTTATTTTCTAATGTTCATAATATATTATTTCAATAATTAAGTTTTATACTATTTTATAACTTTGTAAAAAATGTTTAGTTAGAAAATGGAGAATATATATCAATTTAATTTAAAAAATTGTGCAAGAAAAGTTGATTTATGAGATTTGTTTTTCATTTCAAAACTTTGTATAAAAATTCTGTTAGATAATTTTAAAAAATGTTATATTCTTTTCAAAACTAACATTTATGAGTCATTTTAATTTGTTCGTACGGCCATTTTAAATTTAACCCTGTGATTCTGTTTAAAACAGTTTAGCTTTGAATTTACAGCATATTAAATGATAATTTTGATTATTCTTTAGCAACATTTTTAAGTTATGTTAGGTTTTACTCAGTAGGCTTGCTTCTAAAACCTAAATTTAATAAACTTGAAGCCTAATTTATATAATGGAAGAATGCTTTCAGTTTCTCTATATCTGTCTGTCAACATTCATGTTACGTTTTTTAACATTACCAAAAGGACTCGTAAATGTTTGGATAGAAAAAATTAAATTTGTAGGTCTGTTGCAACTTTACAAAATCTATTACAATTTTTTTTCCTCTGTTGTAGTAGAATTATAAATTTTATAAATGTTAATATTAACTAATATGACAATATTTAACTAATTTTCTATATATTTTTCTAAAATCTATATGTTAAGCACAGTTAGTAAGTTTGCTTATATATATATATGTAATGCAATTATTAATTATTTAATGTTTTATTAAATTCAAAAATTATTTGGTTAATATATAAGGTATATTAATAAAAAAAGAATAATTTAAATAATTTGATTTTTTCTATTATGAAAATGGATTTTCGTTGATATTTTGAATTTATATAATTGCACTCATATGTGTAACTGACAGGGTGACGCAAAAGTTACTATGCAGTTTGAATAGTTTTATTCTTTTTATTTATAGAGAGTATATTGGATATTTATTATGAAATAAAAGGAATCAAAACTTTAAAATTTTATTTTATTATTAGCAGACCCATTCAGTAAAGAGTAGTACTTCACCATCACAACCAATGATTTATCACTTAATGGAACATTTTCAACAAGCTACTCATTAAGTGCTAAATTATTCATTTTGATGGTGAATTACTGTTCTCAAAAATACGAGGGTAGGCTTGGAGGGTTGTAATAAACGGTTACAAGCAACCTGCTATTTTTGAAATAAAGTCTACAATTTTAGAGAATTGCTGAGTCATAAATTTTTTCATTATAAATTCCCTATTTTCTTTTATAAATAATAAAAACGTAAAAGTATTTAAGTTGTTTACTATTCAAACTTTATGGTGTCTTGTGCCATCTTAAACTTAATGGTTTCAAAAATGTTCTTAAATTCATAATATTTAATTCGTTTATGATTTAAATAGATAACAGATATATCTATCTTTGCCTTAAATATGATGATTATTATTGTTATAAGAATGAGTAATTAATTAAAGCAGATGATTAAATTTCAAATTGCTTAACTTTTTATTTTGATTTTTAATATTGAAAATCTATGAACACCAGTATACAAACCTTTTGTTGAACTTGTGGACTTGTCTGGTTATCACGTAATATACTTAGTTTAGATATTAATTGAAATCGTCAACTTAATCCAAAAACTTAAAAATTAAGTTATCTTGTTTTATCTGAAACCCCATAAGATACAGACCACCAACTTGAAGGTTTGCCATTTTCCTAGTCCCTAATTCCATTCATCGTTAGGCATGTGTCGAAATATCTTTTTGTTACAACAATTTTATTTGCCATCTTTGCGCCCCTTTTCTACTTTAAATTTGACTTCACTTTTAGACTAGTTGTTTTCTCTGTACCTTATACCTCTTGTGTTATATTTAATATAATATCATTTTAGGTTCATTATAAATTTAAAATGGAAAATATTGTTTCAAAATAATTAAAATTTTGATTATCTTAATTATAATCTGCATTTATTGCATTTTGTAAAAAAGCCTTATACAAATTCCAAGTATAATAAAGGTGATTAACATTTATGTTAAATGCAAAATTAGAAATATTTTTTGAAAATTTAGGGAGCTATAATTTTTATACAAAATGATGGTTCAAAATGCAGTTTTATATATTCATTTATTAATAAGAAAACATTTAATAAGTTGATTTTGTTGAAAAATCAAAGAAATAATTGATTTTTATAATATTTAGACAAAAATAATTTAATCAATTTCAAATTTCTCGTCTTTGCACTAAATTAAAATTCTCAAAAATTATGTAAATAATTTTTATAAAAATGAAGTTTGGTGGAAAATCAAATAAATTGGCTCTTTGCAATATTTTACCATGTAAGTTAGTTTACATTTTATTCAAATTATCAAAAGTTATGAGTTTTAAATTTTGAAACTTGGTAAGATTTAGTTTATCCAAAAAATTCCTGTAAATGTCACGTAATTTTAACCTTTTAACAAGCTTAAATTTTGGTTTCAATTATACCCCCTGCCAAAAATGTAAGTGTTCTTTATCATCATATAATCATTTAAAAAAATATATATTTTTTCTTCAAAATAGTCCTATGTTTTGATGAATGTATAGCTGTTTATTTAATTTTTCATACGTATTTCAAATAGTCCGAGTAAGTTCAAAATGTTAACAAGCTCTACACAACGACTAATTACGCATTCCACCCAAAAAAAAAATAGAAAATATCGAGATAAAAAATTTTAAAACTTCAAAATGGTTTGCCTATTTATTTCGTGTAAAATGCTGCTCTGTCAGCTAGATGGGAAGATTTTTAAGATTTATGAGCTACTAGTTTCGAGTTGTTAGGTCGAATGATTAGCTGCGGCCTAACATCAGGGAGGTGGTTTCAATAAATCAAAAAAATATTTGTTGAAAACCTTTTTTTTTATTAAATTAACTTGTTTTATTCTTTGATGGTTTTCCTTAGATTCCTGATTTTTTGTTTTAAAATTTGTTAATGTCAATCTGTAAGTCAGATCAATGAAATTAAAATACATGGAAGATATTTGTAGAGAAGCATTTTACAAAATTTTATTGACAGAACCAAAATATTTATCAATATATTTTATATCGATGAATCTTTTATGCAGTATTGAAAATGCAAGCAATTTTATTTACAAAAAAAATCAAAACATATTTTTATTTTTTGTTCAAAGTTTTCTAAATTTAAGAATTTTTTTTATTATCATTAAATTTGGCTTCTTTAATTTTACAAGTAATCAAACTTAAAATTATTTCGAATTTTGTTAAATACATAACTGTTTAAGGTAGGATTTTTCGCTACATTTTCTAATTAAAAACATAAAATACTCATCATATGTAAACAAATGTTTCACCTGCATATAAATGCAACCTTTCTTAACAGACTAAAATTATAAAATCAATACAGCATCAAATAATTGGACAGTAAACATTTTCATGGAGGCCTACAAAGCATGTTCAAGTGACTAGAAAAGGCCTAAAATATTTATTGTTTAATTATTTTACTGCTTATTGAATTATTTATACAATTAATCTGTTTGATAGCTTATTTGTGTATACACTTGAACAATTTCTCATGTATGACTAGGGTTAGGGTGGGAAGCATTTTAAAAAACTTCTTTCATGTATTGGATAAAAATTAAAATTTTTCAAAATTTAACAATTTTTACAGAAATTTTTATCATTGAAATTCATAAAATCTTTTTTGTTGAGTTTTATGGCCATTGGCTAACTTATTTTATCTGTCATGATCTTTTGCCATGATCCAATTTAAGCTTGTAATAAATTATACATTAATAGTTATTTGCTATTATTTTTAATATTGCCTATGGTAAGTTTTTAGTTAATGGACTAAAACAGAATCATTTTCATTATCGTAGTAATTTTAATTTAAAAAGATTTTCAAAAATTGTTTTATTTTTATTTCCACAAAACTTTAAAATAATATTTCCGAAATAAAATCAATTTATGCTCTATATATTTGAAAAACATTATATTGAAAACGAATGGTCATAACCATGTTCTTTTGTTGCTACTTTTCATATTTGAATATGACTTTACAAGCAATACAGTCTAATTAAATGTATTATTTTAAGAATGTTGATTGAATAAAATCTCAAACAAATTGACTAAGTATATATTAACACCTTAAATCAAACATGCATTGAAAAATATAGGAACAAGCCGAAATTGCAGCGGACACTGTGTTTTTTCATTGAGGCATCAGCAGCATTGCTCACTTTATCCCAAACATACGATTTCTTGTATAAATACTTTAAGCACATTATGAGAGGTATCCCAATCTTGCAACTAAATAATCATTAAGTTAATTGAATATTGTATACACGAAATTGCCATTATTTTAAAAATATAATTGAATCAAATCTCAAAGTGCCCAAGTTTAATATGAAATACAAAAATCAAATATATATTGAAAAATACACAAGCAGAAATTACAGTGGACACCATGTTTCTGACATTAAGATGTCATCAGCTATATTCTGTTAGTAATTATTTATCCAGAATACTAACAAAGCAGTGCCGATTTCGTCTTAATGACAGAAACACGGTGTCCACTGTAATTTTTAGTATGTTCCTATATGTTTCAATTCATTTTAAATTTCTGTATTTAATATATTTACTCTCCCGCTTTGTTTGAGATTTGATTAAAAATTTTAAAATAATGTAATCATATTTGGCCAAAGAAGTAATAAATTCCAATTCATATGTGAATATGGCAATTTTGTGTAGGTAATATTCAATTAACTTTATGATTATTTAATTGCAACATTGTGATATCTCTCATAATGTGCTTAATTGCAACTTTAAAGCATTTATACAAGAAATAAAATATGTGTAGGTCTGGGACAGATTATTACTAACAGAGTAGTGCTGTGATATTGGTAGAAGCGTGGTGTCCACTGCAATTTCAACTTCTTCCTGTATTTTTCAATATGTTTGATTTAATATATTAACTTGGCCGTTTTCCTTAAGATTTGATTCAATAAAATCTCTAAAATAGTTCATTCATGTACAGGAAAATTGCAACAGATTCCAGTCTAATTAAGTATTTCTTCCTGTTTTCTAGTTTGTTATGTTGTTCTAGTCTGATTGTCGAAGTCTTACATGCGTATGTCAATATCGGTAAAAGACAATGATTGATTCTGTATTTCAGGTGGAGAGCTAAGTTTGGCCAAAAATTATTACTAAATTTTTCATTTCAATCAAATTTAAAATATAAGCAAAAACATATATTCCTGGATTCTTTACCTGAAAGTCAATTTAGTTTCTTTAGCTTTGGAATGTTCATCAATAGAGCAAATTTAAAAATTTTCCAAAATAATAAATACAATTTTCTATCTTATCAAATCTTGGCGTATATAAAGTGACAAATTTTTTAGAAAGCTTCTACAAGAACAAAATTTATTTACCTTTTACTTTCTTAAACATTCATTAATTCAAAGATATCATGTTTGTGGAACACGTACCCACAGTTTATAGTTGATTTTGAACAAAAATAGTTGTTTTGGCACATCATAGCCTTTGATTAGGTGAGATAACTACTTTTTAAATCCACACAAATTTTATCATTTTAATGCTATTTTGAATATTTAATTATTTAAGTTTTAATTTGAAAATCCATTCCTCGTACTATTTTAGGATAAGTGTGCACGTTTCTAAGCTTTATTTGAGATTTGAATTAAAAGTACCAACATAATTTAGGGGGTCAGAAGTATCAAATTTAGAACAGAAAATGGTTCAAGTGTTTGACAAAAACTTAAGACAATTTCAACCTTTTCATAATATTAATAAATTACCTATTCTCAAAATAAGATCAAACTTTTAATAAACAATATATTTTCTGCATTTCACAAATGTTCATTATTTATTTCTGAAATATGAGAAACTGTATTGAAGGACTATGGAACCCTGTTATTTAATTTTATGTTCCAGGCCTTCTAAACAACTACCTTAATTAAAGTTGAAAAATATCCAGAATATTGAATACATTTTTTGGCTATAAATTGCTACACAATCAAGTGAAAATTAGGTTGTGACCGCTTAAAATTAAGTTGCTGATAAATTTCTTATTTACCATTATTTTTGAATGTAAAAAAAATAAGCATTTAAATTTTTTTTTCCAATTTCCTATTGCAAGCTGGTTGATTTTGGTGTAATTGAAGCTGAAAATATCAGGGATTCAAAATTGAAATTTTAATAAATTAGAAGCAGATTATATTAATTTATGAACCAAGAAACTGGTACATAATTGGTACTTGATAGATTCCCAGTGTTCCAGTGGAAATAATTAATAGTCTAAAATTATTGCAAGTAAGATCTGCTTTAAAAGTTTCCTTTACTATAGTGGATAAAACATAAGTAATTTTCAATTTTGTTTTTTCAACACGCAATGTCATGGTCCGAGTTGTAAGGATAAGTTTGGGTCAGATGTTTGTTTTAATTAAATCAATTTAGACGATGGAGAAGCTTTCAAAGTTTGTAAAATTTAAATTCACTAACTTTTTATTACAACAGATTTGCAAATATTGTTTTACTAATTTTTTTATGATATTGTAGATTTTCTGTGTCAATTTTAGAAATTATTAATGTTTAGTTCACTTTTGTGCCACCATCACCAGTGAAAGTCTGTGTTCATATTTGGTACAATCGTATTGATAACAATAAAAAAATATATGAAAATTTTGGTCCCCAAGTTTTGTCTTACTGGTGTAGAGTTTTTCAAAATCTTTTCAATATTATGTATGGTAATTATAAAATGTTTTTTGTACGTTATAAGGCAGGCATAAGATTATATTTAAATTAGTCTGTGGATGCAAATAGCTTGAGAATGCATTTACATAATATAATATATTTTTTAGTTTTTAAAAAGTTAACGAAATTAAATTTTTGCTGTGAGCATGGATGAGCTCAAGCTTTATTTAAAAGTTTCCAAAATGTAGCTGCTGCTTATGGTGCAGTTCTCTAATAATATACATTTTTCCTTTTGCCAGTTATCTAGAAATCTACATTTTGTAAGCTTTTTATCGTTTCAGTGACATTAAATTTTTTTAATAAAAATTAATGATACAGTATTATTTACAATCAATCTTAAACTTATATTTCAAAATGTTCTCTAAATTTTGTTTTACCTATGAGTATAAACAATATTCTCAATATTAAATGTAATAGACTTCCACGGTTATTACCTGTATGAATGTTGTTTCCACCCGGAAACAATATTCTCAATAAGTCGAAAATTTTGCAAACAAATATTAATCTTTCACAACTATTTATGTGCCGTCTTGATTAGGTGAGATTTATCAATTTCATAATTTTGTTATCTCTAAAATTCTTCTGAAATTTCTATTGTTTGCATTTGTTTTACATACTTACGATACTTAATATATTTTGTCCCCATTTAAGAGGTTTCTTATTTATTTATTAGTACGCAATTATCAAAAACGATCCCAATATTGTGTCACTTATTTAAGGTCTAAATTTTGGTTATCCTTCTTATTTTGATGGGTCGTTATCTCCCTCAATATTTCCTATTTTAATGTTTTGTTGACTGGTATACATATCAATAATTCCAGTTTATTATTTTGATGTAAGCAAAAAGCTTTTCTATTTTTCTTTCAATAATAAATTATTAGATCTAGAACACCCGGAAGATATTTCTTATAACCTGTTATTAATAAAATGTAATATTTTTTATTTGTATCAGGTGATAAAGAAACATTTTAAAAAATTATGTGTTACTGGTCGTGTATTGTCAATTGGACAATTTTCCTATCCTGATGATATGACGGTTATTACTTATCTTGTTTATTTGTTGGTTTACTCCACCGTACTTTTAGATTTATACAAACTACTAGATACGTATAACCCTACCTTTCAGGTAACATGAAATCTTACTTCATTTGAGAAAGATTTTGCTGAATAAGTTTTGTTTTGGTTTAGATTCGATATACTTCTGTTGACCCATCCATTTCGATGGGCTACAAAGGAAGTGACGAATTATTGAAACAGAAAATTGGCAATTTAAGTTTTCTCAACAT
Organism: Sperchopsis tessellata; assembly: GCA_033557685.1. Lineage (NCBI taxonomy): Eukaryota > Metazoa > Arthropoda > Insecta > Coleoptera > Hydrophilidae > Sperchopsis > Sperchopsis tessellata. The sequence continues at coordinate 28,603 of JAWQRN010000341.1, forward strand.
AAATTATGGAGTATATTAAGGATGGTTTATACCCTTCTTGTGCGTAGGGAATTTAATGAACCCCCTTTTACAATCGATTTCAATGTTAGGTTCAGGTAGGATGATGATTAACTTTGTATTGATTATATAATGAACAAAGTATTGACTTTCTGTTACTAATATCCAAATTGTCGCTGATAGTTATGATTGGTACTATTCCTGTACTGCTGGAAGTGTTAGCTCTCTAATGGCAGAGATGAACTATGGATAAAAATCTGAAGTAGGTGCATGTCATCGGGCTTTCTTCAGTAGACTTATTTGTTTTGCTGAAGTAACACATCTCTTCTTTAAGATATTCCTTATTACTATGGACAGAATATATATTCAAGTTTTCTGGGAGATAACTGGGGGTTACCTTTTCTTTTTGCCGACATTTCATCCACCATTGCAGGGGACATTAGACGTTGCTCTCGAAAGTGCTAGGTATAGACTGACATCTAGCGCTTATAAATGCTATGTATAGAATGACATCTAGCTCTCAAAAGTTATAGACTGAATGAAACCCCTAATGCACCAACATATATTGCGGTAAATCTTCAATGAGGATTCTCTACAGCAGGCCAGTCTCCTTTTGGCCGATAGGAATCCGGTGGCCAATGTCTCCTACAGGGATTCTACGTAGCTTCGATAGTGTATACTTCCAAGAAGATGTCAGAGGATAATTCTATCACAACTTATATTTTTCGGATATTTCTATATTTTGATGGTCTTTGATACAAATAAAACATTGGTCAACAAATTTGAACTTTTTTGAAGTAACATTTTGTGGTCCTAAATCCGAAAATGACATGCTAAATACTCTAATACGTACAGTTTTTTTATTACAGGGGTTGGTGGTTGAATAAAAAAAGAAAACATATTTTTCCAATCTAATGTTTATTTAATATAAACATGTAAAACATCTTAAATCATGTGTAAAAAAAATATAAAATGTTACATGAAGATATCATACAGCGACAAAATATTTCACTTTTTTCTCTTGTGTTCAGTATAATCATCTCTTTTTAAAAACCAGCGGTAGTCGCCCAACATAGATGGGTTCCAGCGTCCCTGGTATCGTGTTTCCATTGTCCTGATATCCTGGTGAAATTCCTTTTCTTGTTCGTCACGTACTGGTCCCAAAATTTTAGGAAAAAATTCCATATGCGAGTGCAAAAAATTCATTTCTAAGGATATGTGACATCCTAGAAGTTCATAGGCTCTTAAGAGTTCATTTATGAGGGTTTTATAGTTCTCATCTTTCTTATTACCCAGAAATCCCTTCACTACACTTACAAAACAGTTCCGAGCTGCCAATTCCTCATTAATTTTTCTTGAAAAAGGAAATCTCTTAAAATGAATTGTTCTTTTATTGCTCGACTGTCCCATAGACACAAAAAACAGCAATACTTTGTAAAACCCCGTTGAAGCCCTAGCAATATATCTATCACTTTTAAACCTCCACAAATATCCCACTGATACTGTTCATATTTAACTTGATTTAGTATGGTACCTAAGTTATCATAGTTTTCTTTCATTGTCACTGAATGGGCTAAAGGAATTGATGGTTTTTCGTTTCCAATTAGCCTTAGCGCAGAAGGCAAATTTGGATACTGAATTTTGTCCCTTTGCTTTTTTGAATACCCTTCTGTTTTAGTGATACAGAAGTAGCAACCACTTACATGGTTACTAGGTTCTCCACACCATAGGAACAGCAAACGGCATAGAATTTTTCTTGCGATGCATCTGCTGCACTAAATTTACATGACAACTAACACAGCAAGCATGAGAGGCTCAACTTTTATCTTGATCTCCAATTTGTCACTTAAAATATAAAAGATAGGCTTTTTTAACTTCCTTGGATATAGATCTAGCCTGTGACTTGAAAATAAATTGTCTATATATATATATAACAAAACTTATCCTCTGGATTTTTGCAACATCGATGACTAGAACTTGCCATTTTATATAAAACACGACAAAAACACTTGACTTTACTGTATTACTGTACACGAAACAAACTAAACTCTAGAGAAACATAAAAGTGCCCTTAAAGATTAAAGATAGAATACGTTGGAAATATCCCTGTTGCCTCTCGTAGTAATTCTTTCTACATTGTCTAAAGCCAGGTACAAATAATTTCAATAATCCTATGATATAAGGGACAAGCAGGTACTCGAAAATGGGACTAGCACGAATGAAGTCACTGCACTGAATTCATTCGTTGAAGTAACATCACTCACCTTGAAAATGTCCCTTACAACAGTGGACGAAATGTTGGCACTTGTCAGAGCTTCTATATGGTTTCCAGAAAAATCAACAAACGGTTAACTCCTGGAAAACCTGAAGGTAACTCTAAACCTTTTAGAATTAAGGAGAATGTAGTTACTTCTAATAACAATTTAACCTATATAAAGTTTGTAAAATAATTTTTTGCTCGTTAAGAAAAACAATTTAAAAATTTAAATTGGCTTAGTTAGTAAATATTTAAAACAAAAACAGTACTTTCCATAATATCATATATTTTATATTTTAATTAAACATA
>JAWQRN010000342.1:0-31146 GCA_033557685.1 Sperchopsis tessellata
TAGAAAATTACTTATTTGTGCAAATAAATTTAGCTGAAGCAAAATTATTACGTTTGAAAACTAAAATAAACATTTCTCTATAAATATGTACTAAACGAAATATATGTTTTCTATCAATTTAAATACAAAGGTAATAAATTTATTTGACATGCGGAACACATTGAGTTCCAAGTCTATTATGCTGTGTTTTAAACGAAAATAATATGAATTAATTTTAAATAAACTCCGGACTCGGTTCGCATAAATTACGGTAAGCGGGCAAATATATGATTTGTAATTTAATTTACTTTTAATTTAATATAGGATATTTAGATTTAACGGAAAATCGCATTTAATGGACGCCCCTTCCCCCGAGTAGTCCGTTAGATAAAGGGTTCACTGTATTTGTATGAGCTTGTATCTTTTAGGCCTTACTTGTACAATTTGAATCTTCATCATTAGGGTCTTATTTATATTCGTAGATATAAAACATTAATTTTTCGTGGATCAGTTTATATAGTATCTGCAATATTTATAGCAATATGTTGGAAAGATTAAAGTGGTTCATGTCCAACTAATTTATATAACAAATGAAGGCATACCTTCTTTCAGGAGGCTATTGTGAACTATGTGGTCCCTCGTGGCGCAAGCTTGTGTTTCTCTGTACTCTGCAGATAATGTATTTATATGTGTACCTGCGTTTTCATATTCTTTATACTATTTTGGGTTCTTTATATTGAATGATGTTTGAATATGTTCGGTTGATTTATATAGAAATTGTTGGTGAAGTGCAATTAAATTTAATGTTCTTTATAGGGGCCTTACAGTAAAGACTCAAATTTTCCCAGGAGGTACAGATAGCCGTTACGTACGTCAAATTGGTTTACCAGCTCTTGGTTTTTCACCAATCAATAACACTCCTGTTTTATTACATGACCACAATGAATTTTTGGGAGTCGATACTTTTCTCCGAGGAATTGAAATTTACTGCAAAATTCTCACTGCAGTTGGGAATACTGAAGAGAAAACTGGATAGCATGGTAAAACTTTAGAAACATTTAAGTGCAATCTTTAATTATTCATCCCCAATTTTATTTTATTAATAATTTCGAGGTTTTAATGAAAGTATGGAAAAAAATCTTTAATATATAAGCTCAATCTGAGATAAAACACAATATATCGTGTATATAAATTATTTATATAATTTGTTGATACACAAAGAAATACATATATACCTACATATTTATAGGTTCTATAACTTCACAACATGAGACAATACTATTAATACTATAAGAACTGCAATGTTTTTGGGGAAAATATAATTGTTATTGATCTCCAGGTTATTAATATAGAACGTATTATTTTTAATTTATGCTTGCCATATTTTGTTATTAGCAATATTATTTTGAAAAATTTAAAACACGTATTTTGTTAATTGTTATGCATTTCATATCAAAGTTATCGCTATTATACACAGTTTATATAGTTGTTGATTATTAGTTTACTCACTAGTTAATTGTGCAATAAAAATAATTATATGAAATGTTATTATACAAAATTATATCTCATGTTTATATCGTTTTCCACAAACAATATATTTTTATGTAATCTTGAAATGATGTTTTATTTTTTGTAGTATTTTAGGATAGTTTTAATGAACAGGTCTCTATTTAAGCAATTGGAAAATTATAGACTGCATTTTTTGTGCATTGTAAAACCTGTAAAGATAAGAAACAATAAATTGTTATTAATTATTGATGAAATATATATATTCATCTTTAATGATTTGAAACAAAGATTTAAACAATATTGAATATTATATATTTGAGTTCTCTAATTGCAGCAATAAAACAGCATATTAGATAAAAAAATACTAGTTTTTAATTAATTTGATTGAGTGTTATTTTAAGTGAAAACAGATTAAGATATATGTACATAAAATACTTTTTATTATTAAAATAGAACAAAAAAATCCTTACTATCTTTGCTAAGTTCAGTTCTTAAAGTAACTTTTACCTGGTACATTATTTTGGACAAAATTTCTCACCTTTTTTAGAGCTTCGGATCGTAAAATCCGGTATTGGAGTTTTAATGTAAATTTAAAAATAAACTACTCAATATAATAATAGACTGATTTTAATGGAATTGTTATTAATTTTTTATACTGTAAGAGTCATAGATTTATTTGAATAGCATGAGAACTTATAGGCAATATAATGAATTGAAAATTAGACAATTAGAAAATTAATTCATAAATAATGTTCTCAACTTAATTTATTTTCTCCTAAATACTATAATTATTTATGAATTGATTTATTGAAACGAACTTACTTATAATCATCATTCCTATTTTTAGTATGTATTGAATATTTATTGTTTTCTATATGTTAACATTATTGTTTAATTTTTTATTGTCTTGTTTAAAAAAGTTAATTTAATGATACCCGTTTAATTAAATTGCCAGATAACTTACAGTGACTTTATATTTAAATTTACATTCTGACCCCTATAGCTAATTTTGGTATCCAAAGCATTTCAATTTTTATCGAAAATTATAGGTCCAATTATTTGAACTCAATACCATGCCAATCATTAAAAGCAAAGTTCTTTTCTTGAACACAGCAGTTTTAATGTAAAGGGTATTTTTTCCATATACCATATTTACATCATGTCCTTCTGGTGTCATGTTTTTTTTTTGTCTGTATATCATAAATTAGGTTTTACTTCATCTGGGACCTTTCGGTGTTTGGGAAGTTACTAAGACAGCCTAAATATAATTAGGTTATAAAAGATTTGAAAGAAGAAACTGTATTTTATGTATACATTAAAATACAGCAGTCTTTCCTTTTTGATTTCTGGTCATTAAAAATGTTATCGCCAATGTGTTCTCTTGCTTATTGAAGTTTTGTGATGTGTTTTCTCTTTCCATATTTATATCACATTAAATACTATCATGATACATCATATCAATTGCATATCTAAATTAAACCAAACTTCATTACGTAATATACTTAATTTTCAAATTAGTACAAGTTTTTGAACTTGGCAGTTATCCATAATAAATGATCATTCAGTTCGTATTATAGAATCTTCCTCTAAATTTCAGCGAGCAGACTTTTCTGTTAACAAGGTTTGCAACAGATTCTCTATGTACATCTATTTCTTCTGCTTTCTCACTACTCGTACATCTTTTCAAACTTTACATATTTGAGGTACAGACTCACATTACAGCAGAGTGGTTGTTCAATCATCTATTTGTATAAACGTTATCTGGACAGGCTTATATTTGTTGAGTAGTCCATTACAGTTTGACCATTTCACAGTTTCCGGCACCTTGTTGAATTTCTCCCTAAATTCAAAGAATGGTAAAATTAGTAAAAAAAGTTTCTAGCCTAGGGTCATTACTTGGTGTACAATACAGAACAAAAAGAGGATACGTCCGAATTGCGGGGGCTTGCTCAAGAGGTATTACATAACAGAACCTATTTGTGTTATGTGACAAGCAATGCCATCTCAGATTTTCAGTGCAGCTCCTCGAAAATTCATAATATTTAGTTTTCCTAGGTGTCTCTTAAGTGCATACAGTCTAAAAGCTTTGCTCAAAGCTCAAGACTGTTTTCTATCCTCCAAAGCCTCAGTACTATGTCCTAACAAAGATACCACAGCATCCGCCATTACTAACCCCCTTTCGGAAACTCAACTGCTGACTGGAGATTATATCGTGAAAATCTATGAAGCTCAAAATTCATTATAAAATGCTTATAATATTTTAGAGATGGCAGGTAATGCAATTGGTCTAAAGTTACTAGGGTTTTGTCTCTTCGTTACTTAACTCAAGTGTCAGTTAGTACACCTATTGGGACATAGGTACTGATGTCTCGTCTGTAAGACTACCTCAAAACAAATTAATTTTTTCTTTTTTGTTTTTATATAAATTCAGTTACATCTTGTAAACTTATATATTTAAATTTTTTTAGGACTTCTATGGTCACAGTAGATATCTTCAGGTTTTCCTGGAGATAACCATGTATTGGCTTTTTTTGCCACTGTTTCGTTCACTGTTACTGGGGACATCATCAAGACATATAACTCTTAAAAGTGCTAGGTGTAAATTTCCATATAACTCTTGAAATTGCTAGGTGTAGACTGCCCTGTAGCTCTCAAATATGCTAGTCATAGACAGTCTATGATTAGCACTTTTGAGAACTATATATCAGTTTATATTTACCATCTTTTAGAGCTAGAGGGCAATTTACACCCAGCACTTTTAAGAGCTACATGCCTGGAAAATGTTCCCTGCAACGGTTGAAGAAACGTCTGCAAAAATAGTTAACACATATTCTCCTGGAAAACCTGAAGTTATTATATAGGCATTAATGATGGAATAAATCAGCAAAAAGAATAATAATATTTTTTTTTACTTACTATAAAGAGGAAAAATCGAACTACAGAAACAAAAATGAGTGGTGTTATTAAGTACCATTATATAAGCAAAACATAAAATAAAGAAAAATGTAACAATTTAGTTACAAACGCTAAATACACATTTTTTAAAAGAAAATTTATATATCGAAGGCACACTTTTTTTACATATTCGATACTGATATGATTTTTTACATCAAATTCATAGGTATTTTATCTTCTTTTTTTTACTTGGACAAACTGAACAAATTTTTATTTTTCCAGAACATTTTCATCAACTGTATCTAATGCACCTACATCTTCAATTCCAATCAACAGCTCTTTCTATTTCATTTGCAGCACAATTACTTTCTTCATACTGTTTAAGCACTGTATCTTCAAAATGATCATCCATAGGACAAACAGTTTTTGAAAAACCCGCTTTATTACGCATCATACTTAAAACCAGAAATGTGTATATGCACGACTACAGTTTCATTTGAACTGACTTGTCGCCTACCATACAACACAAGCTTTTCTAATTCCAATAACTTCGATAATATTAAGAATATTCATTAACGCATATGAAATATGTTTGTTGTCTCCTCATGTAAAGTGCTAAGAAGAAATGTTTGAGTTTTATACATTAAACAAAAAATAGCATAAATCTCTCAGAAGATGTGTCAGTACTTAAGGGTTAAAAAGAGGCACACAACCCTTGCAAGTGTTAGCTGTGAGAGAAATAATCCATTTGGGAAACAACTGCAAATAATCTCAAATAATGGCTTTAATATTTTTTTTATTAATGATTTTCTTGTCTCTATGTCCATGTAACAATTTTTAGATTTGATTTGACTGTTTTTTCTACTTTCTGTAAAGTGGGCAGTTAAAAAGATATAATCCCTCCACTCATAGGTACCTTTTTGAATAGAGGAACGGGTTGGATGTCAAAATATAAAAATCAAACACAACTGGGAGAATATGAAAAGGAAAATTTCATGTTTGCACTATGGGGTTAAAATTATTCTCTGTCAATCCATTTGGCTTTTGGTGATATATACAAAGCAAAGAGCAAGACTGCAGAGACTACCACTATAGTGACTAGTGATCTATGCTGTCCGTAGTATCGAGTTTTCTTTGTGAAGATAAATTTACACAAGTCACTACAGATGCCTCAAAAGTAATGACGATATCTAATGGAATGTAATCCTCCTCATACAGACAAGCACCACCATTACGAAAAAGTCTACTCTTAAAATTTTCCTCCGTACAGGTTTATACTTATCTATTTGTACTCAATGTTTGTTAGGTCTTTCCTTTCCCAACATAATTTTTTCTCATACGCTGGACTTTTCTAAATCAATAGTGTATAGGATTCTAAATTTTTGGTCAAACGGTTTTCATATTTTCTTCATGGCATTCTAGCAATTTTCAGGGCAGGAGTTGGTATTTTTTACCTGCCAATTTTATTTTTGATACAGCCCTAGTTAAATAATTTGACTAACCTTGATCTACATTAATTTATTCCCAAATGGAATGAATGTTGATGTAACTATTTCAATACATATAAGTGTCTCCTGCTTAGCCAATCTAGCTACTGTTTTTTTTTTTGTTCAAGCTTGAACATATAAGTAATGTTCACAGCTTTTGCAAGAAAGTTAGATATTTTGGTTTTGTTAAGTACAATTGCAGTGTAAATATGCTAAATGATCATTTTTATAATTCCCACTAAATTCGACCAAGTTATGAACCAAAAACTGGGCAATCCACCTTTTAAAGAAATGGCTCAGCAATTTTCATAAATCTTTTATTACCTACAGCTATTTTTGCCTATCTAAATTGATAGTATTTGTATTCATTGAATGATATGGCTAATCCAAAGCTTAAAAAGAAACCAAATGTATAGTCTACAGTATTTTATATTTAAATTTAAAACAGACTAATTCACAATTTGAAAAGTTATTCTTAGTGCTAAGTGAAAATTGATAGTGCCTCTTTATATTCTAGCAAATTTAATATGTTATTATTTTTACACAAATCCGTACTTCTTTGTATTTATAATTTATATCTCAACAAAACTTAGTTATAAAATTATAAATTTGCATTTTTTAAAATCTTTTGTCCATTCACATCAATAGGGCGAGTGAACCTATTATTTTACACATTTGATCAATGCTACCCCTTTTCAGCAATAATGGACTTGTCCGGCGATAATCGATTTTTAGAGCAATTTGTAAATTTATAATTTTCAACTCAAATTACGGCCTCTCGAGGTTCAAATTGAATAATTTTGCCACTTTCAACGTAAATATGTCTTCAAATGTGTAATTTTGGCGGAAAAAATATTTTTAAATTTACGCGGCAACATGATCGTAGTACGGCTTCCCGGCAAAAATATGTCCGTGCTACTTGAAAATCGTTGGCATGGAAATAAATTCTTACAGGCTAAACTAGAATACGTTGAACATTATTTGGGATTGTATAAATTGTAGGAAAAAATTAGAAAATTTTTGGTGTGATTTTCTATATTAATCGCGTTTTTAATCCGGTTCTGGTAGGTTAGTGACAAAACGTCGCCATGTGCATCGTAGGTTCGATGAAGTTGTGAGTAACCGCCATATTAGAACACCGACCAATAAGAATCGGGCGGGAAACACTCGTGACTTCTGCGTACCAATCCACAGCGCGGGATTTGAAATCCCTCTCTGTCTTTTGTGGACAACCTTCAACTTTGTATACATTCGGTTGGGTGTAATGTGCTGTCAGTGACAATATTAAATATATGATTAAAATATATGAAAATACTGCTGGACATCACAATTTGCCATCAAAACCTGGTGCAGTAAGTATAAATATATATTTATAAATTTTATTTAGCGATATTTCATTTAAAAACAATGTAAGTTGTAAGTTAAGTTTTTTAATGAAAGGCTGGCGCCACAATGGACTCGTCTTAACGTATATATCCCGCTCTTTTGTGTAGGCGCATGTTTTTCACAATAAATAATTTTTAGCAATAAAGTTGTGTTTGGTTTTCATCTTGGACTTATTTACATAGTTAACATTTTTCGCTAGATGCAGTTTTTCTCCGTGTAAATAGGTGTCCCGACTATTGTAGGTTACACCCACTTGATTCATGATATTATATTTACTTTTTTCAATTCGCCGGTTGAATGACATTTGATTGAGATATTTGGTTATTTTCCTAGATTATTTTTGTATAGTGTATTATGATTTATTTTTTATTGCTTTGACAAGGCGGGAGATTCTCTTGTTAATACTACAAGGTCACGTGGAAGAAAGTTTTGGTAACTACCGTGCATTTCATAATGTACCGATCTTGCGTCTACAAACGTAAACGTATTTATTTTCAAGATGAAATTCGTATTCGTTTAAAATCCCCGCTGCAACAATGACGTTTAAATTGTTTTACTTTTTTATTACCAAAATATCTATGCGTAATAATTAAATTAATCAGGAGGTGGGAAAGATCTCATTGCTATCAAATACGATTTCACCCCTCTGTTCATTCTTGTCCATCTGCCGTTTGTAAAGTACAGCGCTGTCAAGAAAAACACCATTCATATTTAGATGAGTTATAAATTTTAATAATTCGTTGTCTACCATTGTTTTACGGCATAAATTCGAACCCATATATTATAATATCCACAAAAAAATAAATGTATATTGTTTACAAGTTATTTATCTATTTTTTTATTGTAAAGAAAACTTACAAATAAATTTCTCAGCACTAATGTGCATAGCGTAATTTCCTCATACAGTAAATATTAAGTTATATAAAATATTGCTAGTTTTTATTACAAATTTAAAAAAAACAGATTTAAACCAAAAAAATATGGTACATTATCTTCAGGATTTCCTTGGGATAATCGTGTGTTGGCTTTTCTTTTTGCCGACATTTCGCCCACTGTTGCAGGTGACATTATCAAGACATAGCTCTAAAAAGTGCTAGGTGTAAACTGCCATGTAACTCATAAAAGTGCAGACTCCCAGATTGCTCTAAAAATTGCTAAGTATAGACTGGCATGTAGCTCTCAGAAGTGCTAGTTTTAGACTGAATGTAAACCCGTGATTTATCGACATATATATATATATATCGTGACAGGGCGCCAATGAGGATTCTAGTTGGCATGTCAGTCTACTGTAAGGTGTGCCGACAGGTTCCTGGCGGGGCGTCTCTTGCCGAGGTTTTGCAGTTTCAATAATGTATATTTCCAAGAGGATACAAGGGAAAACCCATTATTGCGATTCAGATTTTCCACATGTTTATATATTTCGATGGATCCTCTTATTATTCTAGGGCAATAATTAGAAAATTGAGTGAGAGTGAGAACTTTTTATGTTTATGTTATTATATAGTGTTCTGATTCTAATTTATGTTCTGTTAATGGGAATACAGCAAACTGTTTGAGATGGATTTGCCTATCATAGTTTCTACAGGGAGTGGAGATCATTCTTTTTGTCTAACCTATGAACACTAAGCCACATGTACATGGTATTCTGTATATCCAGCGGATTGTAGAGGAATCGAAACATTCAAAAATGAAAGTATTCTCTGATTTTCATCAAAGGTTGGAAAATAGTCTTGATAGAATGTTTGCAGAGTAACTGTGCTATCTTCTCTATCGTTCTGCACGTACATCAAGTAAGCATGGCTAATAAAATTTTTAAAAATCTAGCTCCTAGCTAGAACTTGGATGTCATTGGCCATGCTTATTTGTATACAGTTACGCTTAGTAATTAAAACAATTCAGTTAACTACATTTTATTTGTTTTAAAAGGTGAATTGTTAGACATTTTAAAACTTCAGAAAAAATCTATTTTGAGTTTTGAATGTTCACAAAAATCATTCTTCTCAGAATCAAGAAGAGTTATGGAGTAGGCCCTCATGGTCATTTTCAGATTAATAATGAAATATATTTTAAATTAAAAGTTGGTTGTATGTTGCTTTATTTATTGCAAAGTAGAGTTCAGGCTTTAATTTAAAAAGAAAATAAGATAATTTTTATATAAATATTAGCAAAATATTAAGTCATTTTGTAGCAAACTATATTAAATGCGAAGAATTAATTTCTTGCACAAACTTTTATTTGTATTACCTGTATTTAATAGTACAACAAAACATGTTTATGAATCATGTACCTACATATTTTTCCTTAAGTACAGACTACTTTTGTTAAAATAAATTTCGGCAATAAATTATTTTGTTGTGTAGTGTAATGTGAGATTTTAAATGGCACTATGAAGTGTCTTATTTAATATATTTATTGTTGACATTTACCAGTGATGTTGAATATTACAATACAGTAAACACAAAACATATGCAAATTAAAGTTAAACAAGAATACAATGATCCTTGGTTCAATTTTGAGCCTTGGAGATGTCTCAATCCAAGCTGCTTTCCTCATAAAGAAAAACTTGAAAACACCCATAATTCTCAGTTCTTTTTATCTCAACAAATTGCGCCGATTTATAAAGTATGATTTTAATAGATCCTGATAATCTTTCATGGACACCATTCTATCCAAGAGTAGGTTATCTCGTTCACCAATAACAGTCGCTATGGAATGAATTCAATTTGAATTAACAAAGATAAAGCCATTTCATGGTGCCGATTCAGAGTTGTATTAAATCATTTTAACTTATCGTCTTCATCCTCCTACAAAAATATGACTACAGTTGACCACAGACACAATCCAAAAAATGTTAAATATGGTATCTAAGTATCAAGTGTTACTGTTAAGGCAATCTATAATTAATATATATTTAGAATAGAATTTTATCAGGATGGAACTACGCTAGACCATTATCTTTGTACCAGAAACGTTATCACTAAAAGTTAGATCGCCAGCTGCTCATTAAATTTCTGTAACTAATGTTAGACAAAAATATTATTAGGTAGTTGTTATTGAATTAATTTTTTTTCTTCTAGAATTACAATATGTCTGCCGCCATGGATATGTACTTAAGTATGTCAGATTCTATATCACTACAAGATATGTTGGACATAGATATTAAATCAGAGATAGACACATTAGTTGGTGGTCACAATGATTTATCTGGCTTCAACTTTTCGGATCTTCCACCGTTAGAATTAGATGACCTTCATGACGGAAGATTATTATCCAGTACTTCTCACTTCTCAAATCCGTATTATAATTTAGACTTGAGCAACGATGATGCCTCAGCTATGGTTAATCCCAATGCAGTCATGCCCTTGATTTCGTTAGCACAAAATATTCGATCACCATCGCCGTCACTAAAAGAAAGCCATCTAACATTTTCTCCATCCAGTATTAAAATTTCTAACATCAAAACAGAAGTAGCAGCTGTTAAGAAGGACTTGAACAAATTAGAAGAAGTAATCGAAAAGAAACCAATAATAAAAACAATTAATAAAGTCACACCCATAGTGGCAAAAACTGTTGTAAAAACTGTTTCAAAACCAGCTACATTATTAACATTTAGAAATACTGTTCAACGCCAATTGTCTTCACCTGTCACTGTAGCACAAATCAGCAATATTGGAACAGTTAGACCCATTACTACTGTTAGGAAACAACCAATCAGTAGGAGTCTTAGTGATAATCAGAGGACGTTTCCCAAACCCGCGTACAGTTACAGTTGCCTCATTGCTATGGCCTTAAAAAATAGTCGATCAGGAAGTTTACCCGTGTCGGAAATCTATAATTTTATGTGCAAACACTTCCCTTATTTCAAGACTGCTCCTACTGGATGGAAAAATTCCGTCAGGCACAATCTGTCACTGAATAAATGCTTTGAAAAAATTGAAAAACCTGTCTTGAATGGTGCCCAAAGAAAAGGTTGTTTGTGGGCTATGAACCCATCAAAGATCAGCAAAATGGATGAGGAAGTACAAAAATGGTCTAGGAAGGATCCATCTGCCATTCGAAAAGCTATGGTTAATCCAGGTGAGATTTTATTTTCCTTGCCATTTTCAAGTTTTTTTTTTAGTAAATTTTTTAAGATGTAATATAGTTGTGGTTTTGTTTTGAATATAACATTTTATTTTAGAAACATTGGAATCCTTAGAAAAGGGAGAAATGAAATTCTCTTGCAGTTATGATGAAGGTGACACATTTGGTGATTCTTGTGGTAGCGCGGAAAGTGAAGAAGGTTCAGATTCGGAAGTAGAAAATAATCAAACTATGGAATCAGAATATATTGAAATAAGTACGATCAAAGCTGAAGAAACTGACGAGATTGGAGATTATGATGTAGAGGTAGGCATTAGTGGCCAGACAAGGTCGCAATATGTGCCCCTGCGGCACCCCATTTTACTTTACGGAAATATTATTTTTTAATTGAAGTTTTACCACCAGGTTAGTGAGTCAATGTACGATGACATTGATATGGACGAAGATAAAGAAATCCTGCGTATGGAGATGGCTTTAGCACAAAAAGAACTCTTAGAATACGATGACAGTCTTAGCATTAAGAAAAGGAGAACTTACATCATTCAAAACTAATATTTAGAAATCAAGTTTTCCAGTTCTGTGGGACAAATGCTGAGAAACGAGATCTGAAATCAACTAAAAGTAAGAGGATAGTTTTAAGAAATAATACACGTCTTAAAATGAAAATGTGACCCCTCAAGTCAAATATGATTTTTTTTGTTAATCCATATCAACGATCAAGTATTTTGGATTTGTTAAGTTTTTTTTTGCATTTTTCACTTGCATATCCCTCCTTTGAACTAATTCCATGATGATAATAACGTAAGTTTAACATATTAAAATATATATCTATATATAAATATATTCTATAAATAACAACTTGGTAAATTGTTATGTTCGTAATATTTTGGCTCAATGAATTTGTCTATTTGAAAACATTTAGTCATGTAGGTAATTTTACAGGCTTAGCAAAAATGTTTGGTATTCTTAATTCTAGGTCCAATAAAGTCATAAAAATATCAAATTGTGTATTGTAAAATTCTTCAACTGAATGAATTTAATGTTTAAAAATTAAAATGTTTTATTTTAAAGCTTTAATTTCTATACTTATGTGCAATACCTTAATTTTGAAATAATCGAAATATAGTTTTAAACCACAACTTCAATGAAAAATAAATCTTATCTACTGTACATTTCTGCTTGCTGTATAGGTGGATTTACTTCGGTTGCTTGTATAAAACTGTCTAGGATATGTCCTATGGTCTAAGAATTTCCCGAGTTTTTTCTAGTTATTTTCTTAAGTCCTACCAACTTGTATCTCTAAGTACAAAAGATTAATATTTCGTAGTAAGTTAATCTCTTTTATCTCCACAATGATACGTATTAAAAAAAATGACGCCACAATAAGGCATATAGAAATATGAGTCTTCCAAAATTAATTTTACTGGTATTCATCAAACAAATTTCATTTTAAAAAGTTGAACTGTAAACAGGATGTTAGATATTAGGGACTTGATATATTTGTAACAAATAAATTGTTCTAATATACTTCTTACAGGAGCAATAGACATTTTTTTGGGAAAAATCAATTTTGGCCTTTACAGTGTGCTGAAGAATTAAAATTAAAAATGTTAAATTTAAAAATATTGATTAATAATCCTTAATAAAAAAATTGCATTTGAAAAGTTGAATGCAATATTGAATATGAAAAAAAAATTAAAAACTAATGACAGTTTTATTAATTTTTTTAAGAATTTATTTTTTCTATAATTAGATAAATAAATATTCAGTGTGAAAAATCAATCTTAGTTGATACAGGGCTCATAAAATCTAAATGAAATAAAAAATTATTTAAAACCTATCAGATGTCTACCATATAAGAAATATACTAGTAACTTGGTTTTTTTTTTGTAATAAATGCAATATTGTTGTCTTTTGTAAAAGTAGACGTTTTCTAGTATGAACCATTGTGGAGATAAATAAATACTGTTTAATATTGAACATCCCAGAGAGTTATAACTCAAGAAATATATAACTGAAATTTTGGGGAACTAATAAACTCATAAATATGCATGTAAAGAAAATCACATATTTGATGTTTCAGAAAAGTTACCCTTTTATAGGGGTGAAAAAGTTATACATGTATTAGCCTATCTCTATCAAGCATATTCCTTCAATATATGTGCGCTTTTATTCATACATCTTGTCAACTAGACACAGGCCTCCTACTCCAAGGTCACCATTTTTGGGTTCTTTGAGATCAACGTAACCGACAGTTGTGACACTTATGGTTTTCTGTGATATATCTATGTATTTTTTATCCTACTTCAAGGTGATAAAATTAATTCTGGTATCTTATGAATTTTATTGAAAATTATTCTCCAAATGGTCTAATATTTTTGATTCTCAAATATCTGATTCGATTTAATTTTTTGGGACATTGGTCCTAAATTTGAACACGAGCACCGATATGATATTTAGAGACAAATTAAATTAGTGATGTTGATTTTGTTATTAAATTTTCAACTTTAAATTAATCGTGTTGATATTGTTTTGTTTTTAAATTAAAGACAAATTACATACATAAATATTTTTAAATTCTTTTTATTGGTCATTTTACAATTTTGTATGTATGAATATTAATAAATTAAAAGAAATTACTCTTAAAAAAATACATTAAACTAAACAATAAAAGTATTTTTGTATTAATAAAAAAATATTAACTTGACTTTTACTAAATTCATTTAAAAATACAACTGGCTAGTAACAAGAGTATTGAATCTATAACTCAACCACTTTGTGAAAAACTATAAAATCTACCTTGAAACGTGTACTCTTGCCATCACATGATTGTACAGCAGTTTAGGTAATCTAGTCCATTTTTCATAATAGGATCGATATATACCTTTTCTTTCCACATTCATGCTTACATCATAGTGACTTACCAAATATTCGGACAAAATATATGATTGAAAGACTTCGGTCGATGGCCATTTGGGAATACTATAAAGATTGTTTATTACTATCATTTTGGCTATAGTTAATATTTATTTCTAATATTCCTGGATTCATATTTAAAGAGTAAATAAAAATTGACTTGATGGGTTACTGTATTAAATTAGAATTAAATATGTTTAAATATAATAGTATAAGTATATTATATTATAATTTGAACTATATGCTTTACAACTAAAGCTGGTGTCACACTATTATATATGAACGAAGAAGCTGAAATTGGCTAAATGTTAGGCAATTGTTCTATACATTACAAAGCGAAGGAAGATGAAACTCGCAACTAAAATGTAGTTCGGTTACGAACTTAGTTTAATATGTAGGAGTTTTATAATATTGTGTGCGTAAGTGTGGTTATAACATTGTGATAAAAAAAATAAAAATTTGATTTAGTTCAAATTGTGTTAAAGAATGTCGTCTTACGTGTTCATTTTAACTGATTAATTTAACATTACAAAGTTACAATAGTATTAATTAATTTACGTGCAAACAGTTTGCATTTGTTGGTTAGGAAAATTCATTTAAGTAATTAAAAGAAAAGTAAGTTTGTGATGTTAAAATTTATATTTTTTTGCATTGAGTGCTCATGTGATTTTGTTAAGTGAAGACGTAAACAATATTATATTTTGTAAATATTTTTTTATTTTACTAGAAATTTATTTTTTAAATACAGGCTACGTTGGGCGTCCAATTCAACGAATTAATTTCATTATAATTATTTTAATGATATTTAATACATAATTTAGTGAACTTTCTCTACTATTTTATTAGTATGGAAATTAAAATATTGATTGTTTAGGTTAAATTAAATTATTGAAATCTTTTACAAATAGTGTGATGCTGGTTAAACTTTTTTTTAAGAAGATATACTATTGGCTTCAATGATTTTAGAACACAATAATGATATTGATAAATTAGGCCCAATTACAAAACTATTTTTTAGAAAAGTGGATCGAAATATATTTAGTTGTGGCAAGAGAACAGTGATCAATTCAAACCATATGCATCTTTCAATTTGAACACTGGATGTGGCAAATTACCCAGGTGTGCTGGCTTAATTCCAGTTTTGGTGATTAGTCTTTATTAAATAAACATAGAAAAAAAACTAATCTACAATTTTAGCTCAAACTATGCGAAGTGAGAACAAACTTATTGTGGAAAATATCACATATTGTTGTGGTGAAGAAAAATTTCTTCTAAATTAGTTTTAAGCTTTGTTTTGGCTTAGGTAAGCTCTGGCTTAACTCTTGGTAAAATTTATTTTCAGTTTTCTTTCAACATTTAACTAATACGTGTGATTTGACATATTGCTTACTTTTTAGACATTTTTAAAATTGATTCAAACAAGTACTGGCACCTGTTCAAGTCACCGGTTGTGCATTTTTCTGAAGGTATGGTTTGCCATATATTCGGTCACATACCTTAAGCTGTTAAGATGCTCTGGAAAACCAAACTACCCTTAAAAATATATTATGTCAATTTAAGTAACTTTTTTTCTTAATTTAATTTAGTTTTTATTTTGTAATTTATTGTTTATTATTGTGTTCTAAATAATTTTAAAGCCATATGTACAACTATTTTTGAAAATGGTATATCTGTATAAGGAATTTCAATGATACAATCCTCTTATAAAAATGCCAATTGAATGTTTTGAAGATTTTAACTGAAATATAAAAACCAGTTTTTGTCACACAATATTTAAAATATTGAATTCTTTTCAATGCTATGTATAGGATGTACATTTTTGAATGATTTAGTGTTTTAAAAACTAATCTGTCATCAAGCCTTTCTGATCAAATCAATAATTGCATCTATATAGAAAATCAATAAATTCTGATAGCCGAAAACAAAAATATTTTTTTGTTTACTTTGAATACTATGAATTTAGAATCTTTCTAATTGCTGTATGTATATTTTTTAATTTTTTTGTTACTATGCAATCTAACTGAATAGAAAGATTTGATTTTGAAACTCCAAAATTATTTTATGAAAAGCTCAGTATTATTATTAAATACGAATTATTTAGATTTATTTCAAACTTGAAAACGATAATTTTGGAGGCTATTTAAAAAGAAAATTATTACTTCATTCAATAAATGGAGCTGTGCAATAAAAAATCTGCTTTAAAAAAAGGTGACTAAAAACTTTTATCTAAAGTAAATGGAAATAAACAGTTCATCCTCTAATATATATTACATTTATATTTTAAAAATCCCTCGAATATATTCGATAAATATCTAACAAGCTACCACTGAAATGTTTTAAAAGAGAACCATAATTAATATATTGTCGTGAATTATTTAATAACAAACTATTTTCAATTTAATTTTTCCATTGAAAATACTTATCTTTCAATTTCTACCTGAAGAAGAAATGTTTTATTATTTAATATTCTTTTCAAGAAATATTCATGTATATACATGTCGAACGCATTAATAAATGAATACAATTTTTACAGCTAAAGAAAATTTTATATTATAAAATAAATTGCTTAATAGGCTTTCATGAAAATTTCTAAATACGGTTTTCATTACCGGTATTTTTAAGACCTAATTTTTTTTATGAGGCTTTTCTACAACTGATTTCTTTAACATATAAGAGAGGTCTCGGATATCTAAGAAATATAGGACATTTTGTAGTGAAAATATTTTGTATTGGTAAAAAAATTTATTTAGCCTTTCTGCACTGACCTTCATTTTAATAATTCAAAGTTGTAAATGAATTAACTGCTACTAAAATTTAAAGCACTTAAAAAATTGTATATAAATAGTATGATATGTTGCTCTATTTAAATAAATTGCCTCAAAAAATCTCAAAATTGTTCAACTAATTCATTTAAGAATCGTTTTACCTTATTCTAACGGTTTAAAATAAAAAAATTTGAAGTATAAAAGTACATTCATTGTTATGAGGAGTGCAAGACTGATCTTGAGTTAGTATATGTAATCTGAATTACAATATTATAGTTGGTGCAACAGTTTTTTGTGTGTATGTCATAATTTACAAAAGTCTGAAATAATGATGAGTGGTCAACCATATACAGTTGAGTTTAAAATTTTGAACTTGTTAAATAAAATGTTTACACTTACACTATGACAAACTAAACGGACTTGCTAGTAAGTAATAAACTATTGATATGCTACTGTACAATCCGGTGGGACCTACAGGTTTGTAGTTACAACTTGTGAACTGTTTTGTTCTTGCTCATTCTTTAATCAGTAAATGAATGTATGAAT
The DNA here is from genome assembly GCA_033557685.1 of Sperchopsis tessellata. Lineage (NCBI taxonomy): Eukaryota > Metazoa > Arthropoda > Insecta > Coleoptera > Hydrophilidae > Sperchopsis > Sperchopsis tessellata. Next base: position 17,567 of record JAWQRN010000342.1, read on the forward strand.
TTTTACTCAGGTAGATTAAACAATCTGAATATTTTGTCATATTTTCTAACTGTGGTTGTTAATGACGTGTACGCAAAGATTTATTGGTCCAAATATACAATGTTTCATGAAACCAGAGGTGTTTTAAATACTATATTGGTCAAGTTTTTTCATAGCTATATTTTTGATGGGGTGGGGGCACTTTTTTCATTTATACTTAAAATAAACTAACATTGATTATAAATACAAAATTTTGTATTAACAGTGCAGTGCTGAAAGGCTTAGAAGTTAATAAAAAATCATAGTATTGAAAAGAAAATCTAAATGAAAGCTGTGTAATACATTGGTGATAATGTAAATAGGAAATTTCCTGCCTATTGTAAATTTTCAATGTTCTTAGTTTTAATGATAGCTTTGCTGTAAGTATAACTTATATATTCTATGATAGGCAGCAAAAAAAACTAGCTATGTATCATACGGTGTACATATATTGATAATATCATCCTAATTATAGTGTATGTAAAACTTTAAAATTTTTTGTTTCGTAAACAAAATTTGAAATACTTTTTCCATTCATTTGACATTTCACACCATCGTCAGTATTTCGGGTAATGTCAAATAGTCCTAATTTTTACATGGAGTAAATTATTATATCGTATTGTAATCTAGCAAATTTGTAAAAATGTTAACTTGAATGTTTTCATCAGGGGATTATAACTTTGCAGTTTTTCTTGGTTACGTGCTATTTAATTTACGAAGTTTTTTTGTCATTCCTTTAGTGTGAATACTGTTGTTTGTTAAATATACTAACTGAATTACATTGGTCTTTTTTGTTGATATTGACACAGGGTACTTAATATGTGAATAGAAAGTCCTGAATATTCATACGAATGGATAAGTGGGTATTGTGTTACGTAACAGGGAAAGTTAACAGAAATCTGTTTTCAAAAGTTTCGAAGATATTTCAGGCAACTTTCTAACTAGATTTATCCAGATATAGAACACTTTGACTTTTTCTTATAACTTTGCCAAAGCTAATTAACATTATTTTGGGGGAAGTTTCTACAAGAGACATCGGAAATTTTTTTCGTTATTTCCATTTAGTATCTATTTCAATGTAATGATGTGCCTATTGTGTTTTATTTTTTTAAGAAAAGGGACCATATGGTTAAATTTGGTTAGTTTTATTTGTGCATAAGTAATTTATGAATTTGTTTCATTTTGTGTTGTCTCGTAATAGTACAAAATACAATTGTAAGCTTGAATTTGTCCATTTAAAGAATATATGATTTGTTCTTGTATTTGCGTAGCACTCTTTTTAAGTTCGTTGTCATGCTCTAGAAGTTAACGATTGTTCCTTTTATATAATCTGTCATATAGCCCTTTCTATATCATCTACAGCGGCGACGACATTTCTTAAAGTCGTATATTGTAAAATAGGTTCTACATAACTTAAATTTTACATGGACTGATTTTTAAAACTTTACTTTCCTTAGGTTGTTAGAACTAATATTAGTTTAATGTATGTATTTTAAAAATGTATCGTTGAGAAGAATTAATTTGGTAGTTTGTATGAATTTTTGTAATTTTACAATGTATGTGTACAAATAGCTTTAAGACAAAAAAAATTAATAAAAATTGTGATTCTTTTTCTAAAAAATAAAGGTCTTATTAATAAAAACTTGTGATTTTTAATTATACTACCTATAAATTATTACTTCCTTTATTTTAAGCAAAAACTATGGCAACACCACATTCACATAAAGTAAGTTAGTAGTATAGGCTCTATTCTTTATGCAGAATTTCAAAATACAAGACTTTGTAAGGGCATCATAGTAAGTATCTATAAGAAATGAGCAATAGAATCAAAAGTACAGCAAGAAATGTACAATACGTAATTAAAAGAAAGAAATTTTTTTTAACGTTAAACGAAATCAAAGCAATTTTATCGAGTTGTCAGAAAAGCGTGTGTGGATTTTTACAAAATATTAGAACTTGAAGTTTGTAATGTTTATTTATCGTTTTATGTTATGATTGTACCATTCTGTTTTTTAACCTTTCTTCATCTCTCTGGCAACTTAATATCACACTTTCCCAAAATTCTTGTGGCTTCTCTAAGAAAAGCGTTTTTAATGTTATTCATATTATCAAAGTTTTCTCCATTAAGAAAATATTGTAACGAATGCGATAAATGAAGATCTGACGGAGCTATGTTTGGTGAGTATGGTGGATAGGGTAGCATATCCCATTCAAAATCAAATAATTTCTGGCGGACAACTATATAAACATTATCATGCTAAAAGACAACCCTTTTTCTGTGGTGCAATTCAGGATGTTTTTCTTCTATAGTAGGCTTTAAATTATCGAGTTGTGAATAATATTTGTTAACATTTATGATTTCACGGTTTGGTAATTACTCATAATAATGTATGCTTTTACAATCCGACCAAATACATAACATTACCGTTGAAGACCAACTTTAGAGATGGTTAATGGTGGATCACCTCTTCTTATCCAAGATTTTTTCTATTACTAATTGTTTTAAAGATGGCACACTTTCATTGCAAAGGTATAAAGGATCACAAACACACATACAATTCACTAAATTTCATTCTGTCAATTCATGTGGAACCCAGACATTACTGTTATTTTTGTATTGTTATAAGTGTTACTGTATATTGAGGATTTTCATTCAATAATACTTTGTTTTTGTTTCTTTTTAAAACCGCACGAACTTTCTGGACAACCTTATATTTATCTAAAAGACTATAATGAATTAATGTTAACAAACTAGCTAGTAGTAGTATTGTAAGAGAAATATAAAAGAGCATTTGAGATTGTACTAATGTTGAATAAGTATGGGATTCTTCCTAGTTAATTTTTGTGGTATTATTTACATTAATCATCAAGTTAAATGAAATTATGTAAATAATTTCTGTAATGAAGTTTCATTGTAAAAGAATATATCGGACATGCACAGTATGTTTCAGACTATCACTACTAATATTAAAATTAAGAAGAAATGGGAGAACATATCCCTTTAGCATTGGAATACTTAGCAAAAATAACAAATTTATATGAATAGTTAGGTCGGAAATCATATTTGTAATCGAAGAAAATGACCAACTCTTTTTATCTCCCAAAATCACGTACCAAACTCCTATTCACAGGATATGTATCTTATACCATACAGTCCAGAGGTCAATTGTTTTATTCAATACAACTCCATCAAAACTTAAGACAAGTCCAGTATTTGTTTGATTGTTTCCTTTTTTTACATAATCTTAGTGTTAATGTGTTTGTGATCTTGTAATTTTTTGAGAAAAACTTTGTAACTACTCTGTAAATGGAGCAATCTGTAGAGCAGTGTAACTAAATTAAATTTGTCAGGTGGTTGTTCGAAAATTATGATATGGGTGTGGGACCTATCCACAAGTTTAATTGCATCATGGCTTAACGTGATTATGCAGAGATAATACAAAATGTGCTTCTTTACTCACACTTCCTGCTAGAAAATTAGTTTTCTTGTTTCGAAACCGGATTTTCCCCGCAATCAGCACTCATAAACATGCAACAATTGTTGGTAAAATTTTAGTCACTTGTGATATTATAAACTCATGGAAGCTCAAAAAATTATTGTCACTGAAAAATAGAATTGGGTCGCTTCATTCAATACAATTGTGTAATTTAAAATTGTTTGCTGAATAAAGATAAATTAGGGAAAATGCTCAATTTTGGTTGATATTCGAGTATAAGAGTGGAGTGAATATTCACATTCAAGTGTTTTAGATTTTCCCAAAAATGATTGCATGTGATCACCAATGCTTGCGGCAATAAAAATTATAGCGACAATTATCCTACTAAGAAAACTGTCGGTGTAATATTAATCTGATTGGGCTATATAATACACAGTGCTTTTAAGTTAAGCACTGAATTCACAAAATTTGTCAGAGGTTGTGTCTATAAGTGTATATTATTATTTTCTGTTTGAAGTAAGTTCTACTATTTATGTTTAATTTGCACCCATAATGGATGAGATAATGTTAAGCCACTGTTGAGAAATAACGGCGCAGATTTTTTACAAAATTATTCTCAATTTTTCGTGTAAGAACGCTAGCCGTTTTTTTGTGTTATAAGATTTCTTTGCTAATTTAAAATAATCCCTTTTGTAGAAAACATTTACAAAATATCGTTGCACTTGTTCAATTGTATAATAAATCTACTATATCAAATTTCATTGAAATATCTTTATCAATAAAGTCATAGTTTTGGTAATAAGTTAACATGGGATAGCATGTGGCTTATGTTTGTTTGAACGGCCCCTTAAAGAATTATCATTTATCAACTGGAAGATAAGAGGAACAAAAATAAATTATGCTCTTTTTAAAGATATAATTAACAATTTCGCTATAAAATTAATACAAATGTACTATATTAAAATATAAATTGCATTACCGTGCAATACTACTATTATAACAATAATTCATGTTATCCTATAAATAATTGTCGATTATAAATTAATTAACTATTCGAATTATAATTCTTCTAAATGAAGTACTTTGAAAATTACATACAAATAATACTTGCCTCACTAATTACACTTAGTATAATAATAATATTAACAATTATTTACAATTATAGTATAGAGTACATTAAAACATGTACAAAATTAATTATCAAAACAGTAATACTTAAATTTATGTACAGTATGAGAAGGTTTCTGGTGCTGTGTTATTTTCATTGGAAATACTGTAGACAATAAGCTGGAGATAACAAAATGGGTGTTCCTGATACTAGAGGTTCATCATTCTTTGAACAAACTGTTAAGCTAAAATAAATGAGAGAAGTGATTATTGTTAATATTAAATATTTAAAAATTAGTATTAAAAACGCTGTTTCTTTTATTTGTCCCTCAATCGTCGCACATCTGTCTATTTATTAGCCTGGTTATACTCAGTAGTTGTCTTCAGTCAATTAATGGGGGATAATAATTATCACAAAGAATTTAAAATTGGGGGGGAAAAATTAATATAGTAAAATAAAAAACAACAATATCTACAGTATTATAGTGACTAAGAAATTATTCCCGTCACACACTGCTGAAACTCAATCCACAAATAGAAACAATGACTCAAACAAATCTTTAAGCTTCCTCTTGAACACATATTTACTTTTTAAACTCACAATTGATATTGGTAAGAGATTGTATTCTTTAATGGCTCTATAGAAAGATCTATACAGATATCCTTAATTGGTCTTTATATCTAGTATCCATGACAATGGACACACTTTGGGAAATTTGATAAATTTTTTCTTGAATATACAATTAATTTATAAATATACAGAGATGACAGTTGTGTAGTTCTAAACTCCCTAAAGTAGTTACGGCATGAAGCTGTATAAGATAACTTCAGCATCACCCTAATTATTCTTTTTTGTAACAAGAATTGCCGATTACAGCGACCAGAAGACCCAAAGAAGATGAGTCCATATGCCATCCTCGATTGGATGTAGGCATGGTAGAACCAGAGTCGACTTTCTATACTTAGAACGTAGCGTAAGTTTCTAATAGTATATATGGCACTGCTTAATTTTCCAGTCAGGATATCAATATATTTGCTCCATGTAAAATCTGCATTTAAAGTTAATCCAAAGAACTTGACTTCCTCCACTTGAGAAATAGGTATGCCTTGCATACAAGCATTCTGGCTAGCAGACAAAGGAGTTCCACTATAGTTTAACACAACTTGTGCGTCTTTTTCACAATTTAGCCTTAATCCATTATCAGCACTCTGTCAATAAACAAGAGGTGACACCAGACAAAATCACAGACAATTCGGAAAGGGAGTCACACCTCGCCAAGCAAAACGTACCATCAACCAACTGGCATAGAAATGGTGCCTGGATACAGATAGGTCCTGTACGTACAGAAGGAAAAGTAAGGCCCCCAATACAGACCCTTGTGGTCTCCCACAGCTGTTGGTAGCGGCCGTTCAAATAACTCTCAAGAAATTGGAGGAACAATCCCCTGATGCCAAGAGAAAATAACTTCTCCAGCAGAATATCATGATCCAAAAGGTCGAATGCCTTGGAGTAGTCATAATACGTACCTAGGACCAGCTTCCTACTTTCGAACCTATCTATGATGAATTTCATCCATATAAAGCGTCCTCTGTTGATCTACAAAGTATGAAGCCATATTAGGTTTTAGGAAGGAGATTGTTAGCTCTTACAAAATTCATAAGACGTGTGTGATTATTTTTTCAAAAATGTTTGTAAAGGCGGCAACAAAGAAATAAGACGGAAATTGTTGACATCCCCAGTGCCACCCCCTTTAAAGACAGGTAACACTTTGGCATTTTGGAGACCTTGGGAGAATACTCAACATATAAACATCTGGTTGATTATGTATGCTAGCGGGTTGGCTATGGATGTTGATGCCAGTCTCAGGAGAGTACAAGGATGCCTTCCAGACCCCATAACTTCTTAAGAGAAGCTGACCTTATGCACGACACAATCTCATTAGCATCACTAGGTATAAGAAATAGTATACCAGATAAAACAACAGCCATATTCCGCCTGGACACTAGAAGAATCGCACTGAGTGAGAGTTTTTATTGAACAGGTCTGCTTTTTCATCAGGCTGGTCAAAAATCGTATTGTTATCAGACCTAAGGGCTATACTTGATTGCCCTTTCTTCTTTTGGGATTTTGAGTTTAAAATGCCCCATACAACAGCAGATTTGATTTCGGTATTCAAAATTTGCTGAAATAAGGTTTCAAAATTGCCTCTTTTCTGCCTATATGCTGACAGCAAATACCCACTATCAGCCCATTGAGCCAATAAAAAAGGTCATGAAGATCCGTGGAAGCCTTTCTCACCTCAGATGTGAACCAAGGGGAGACCTTCGGTTCAGAAATATGTATGTAGTAGATATTCAGGAATGTACTATACATAGTACATACAAGTATTCATAGTATATACAAGTAGTTGTCATCTTACCTAACCTTGCTATAGCCTTCGATCATATTGACATTTCTATCTAAACTTGAATCTTTTGTTTTTAGCGTTCTTATTAACTCATTCAGGACTGATGTTGAAATGCAGCTATGTACTGTAACGATTACGCTTGTTTAATAATTAAGTGAATATTTTCTTTTCAGTTCGCATGCCGAGATATTTCATGTTTCCTATTATCTATATGCATGATACTTTGACCTCTCTCTAAATAATTTACATACGAATTCTGCTTCATTTATAATACATTTTTCCGTCAGTGTTTCAACAATTACTATCTGCATTATAATTCTACACGCTTGTTTATCTTTTCTTCAACATTAAATGTATTTTATTATTTTGAATGCAAAACCGAATACCAATAACTTGAAACAGTGGCTGATTGGTGGAAGTCTTTTGTACATTTGAATTGAAATGTGTTATTACTCAGAGTGTTCCTACTTGAGATTTGATATCCATATAGCGTCGAAATCAAACTATACTGTCATAGACCAATACCTCACCAAACAATATATATTTCTTTGACTGATGAAAGCTTTTGACGAGTGTTGGCGGTGCTAACTGAATATGTCTTTTTAGTTCAACACTTTGTTAATGTTAATTCTTTATGAGCTATACCATGGCTTAAACTTATGTACAAGGCTGATAAGGTTTTGGTGTTGGTTCTTTAGGATTTAATGTGTTCGATAGGTGGAAGTCAAGCCACTCTATGTCATAGCCGTTTACATCACCAACCATCACACATTTTATGACTGAACTAAACCCATTAGATTGGTGATGCTGATACATTTTACGATAGAGGAGGAATGTTGAGTTGGAGTTGAATAGGCTCAGATTTCTCAGAATTTAAATTTTAAAAAGGTATGGAAAAATTAAGTACAGTGTATAATGTCTTTTTGCACTTTTGATCAATACTTATGTTAAACAATATCATTTCACTTAAAAGTTATACGAATAATTATTAAATAGTTTTTATGTAATAAAAACTCATGTACCATATGTTTCTATTTCTATCAATAAGTTATATTTACCTTTGTTTAGTCTCTAAGGCATCTACAGTTATATTAGCAATATGCAACTTTGGACTTGCGAGAAGCCTCCATGTCAAAGGATTGAAAATATTACTATTATATTTCCATTCTACTTCAACTGCTTTAATGTGTGAAATCCCATCTCCTGGAACGACTGCTTGATAAGAAGCACCAGGTGCATGGTAACCCCCATTATTTAGAGCAATTTTTCCTGATTTAATTCCTTTTCCATCTGTTGTGGTATGCATTGTAAACCAAAGTTGTCCAATTTCTCCACCATGTACCAAACTTTCTGTACTGTTTGATATATATGCTGTGATACGGTAATGAGCTTCTGGAAAATCAATAATCATAATATTAAATGTTATTGCTAGAAGTTAACTACTATATAAGTGCCAATTGTCAAATTAAAGAGTAAATTCAAACTGACAGTTTAAAGTCAATATTTCCCCGGATTTTTGTACACTCAAAAAACAAATAAGATCTGTTACATTTCCGTCAGTTTTCCCAAGATTTTTGATGGGTACCCGCTAGATACTAATAAATAAAATTTTATTTATATATATATAATTTAATATGGATTTGAAGAATTATATAAAGAATATACTAGATTATGTCTCATAAACTGTTAAACGTACCAAAGTTTCACATTATAAAGCACTCATTTTTTTAACATATACATGTGTTTATCAGTGATCTTTCAACAGATAAAAATAAACAATGTTTTACACTAACGACAAAAACTTGTTCCCCAATCCAATCAAACAAATGGATGAGTTGTCTGATGATCTCAAACTATTGAAGAGATGGACTACAGTATGAAAGCTAAAGCAAAAAAAGGGCACATGTACTATTCTTTACATTGGGCTTAAAAATCCTTGAACTATGCACTTCCTTAACAACACTGTATTACTTTAGGATCATTGAGGACATTGAGTTGTTGGGAAGATTACAGAGAAGTGTCACCAGTGTACCACCTGAAATTCAGGATAGTACCCATGAATAGAGGCTTCACGTGTTTAATTTCATCTCACTTGCTGAAAGAAGAAAAGGAGAGGACCTTAATGAGATGTACATATATTGTATATAAGCCATTATTCCTACCATCCGAAAATATTATGTTTCACAAACAATATACTACTCAAAGGTTATTCTAACAAAGAACTTTCTAACAAATCAAGCGGCTTATCCCTGGTATCTCTACCGGAAAATACTATCAATGCTGCAAACATCAATTCATTTAAGAATAGAATGGATGGTGAAGGGACTGGTGGTAACGTTTCACTACAATATATATATAAACAACAATAAAAATACGGTTTAATGAGTCTCAAGAAAAAGTGCAAAATTCCTATAAACTCAACTTTCTATAGTGAACAATAATAATAATAACATTAAGGCCAACTGTTTCCTGAGATTACATTTTAATAACATTCTGTTCTAAGATTCATTTACAGTAATATTATACATAAATATGAAGACATGGGTTTTAAACTTAACGAAGACAAAATTCTTCATACGCTTCAGCTTGCCGATGATCAGGTGGTGGTCATTGCCTAGAGTTTACATAGAATACATGATTAGAAAATTACAGGAAGAGTATGAAAGGTATGCATGGCATATACGATGAATAGAAACAAAACCAAATATATGTGAATAGGAGGGGAGTAGTATATTTTACTCGATACTGGGGAGATAATCCTCAAATGCGAAGAATATAAATTAGGTATGACATTCCAGAGAGATGGCAAAGACTCAGAGGAAATCTAGACTCGCATCACGCAAGTCAGATTACTAATCGGTGCCCTAAATTGTATATTCTCGTCATAAAACAATTCAAGAAAAAGGAAAAACACATATAATACGATGGTTAAAAGCTCATTCACGTATCTTTCTGAATTATGGCTCATGTCACACGTAGATAAAAGAAAAGTAGCTGCAGTTGAAATGGTTGTGCTAAAAAGATCTGTCAGAATATCGCATCCTGACTGGATCACAAATGTAGAAGTACTAAACTGAATTAAAGTTCCTGAGATAGAAACCATACTAGAGGTAATCAAACTCAAACAGTTGATATGGTACAGGCAAGTTAACAGAATGCATAACGAATGCCTTCAGAAACTGCTTCTCCTTTAGACACCCCAACGTCGAAGAAAACGGGGATGGCATAGAAAAGTATCACTGCGTTACAGAAAGATCCAGGAGAATCTGTGGATAGATAAGAGACAATAGCAATGAAAAATCGGAAAACGTCGCCATACTTTATAAGGCTGATCTTATATGTTTAACCACGTAAATATATATGAAATTTTTTCTAAATTTCCAATGCATGATTTTATTTCACTAATAGTGACCTTTCATATTTAACTCATACAATGATTTTTACTTTATAAATCACAGTTAATGTATACTTACTGCAAAATGGAGTTTTTTCCCCAGTCATCAAATATAATATCAAATTGTCTTCTGGTTTAATGACACCATTTTTTATAAGTTTGTCATAATTCTTTCGACTATGGTATCCAAAAGTAAGGCAGTGTTGGCCATTTTTGCCACATTCAAAGCAATTTCCTCGACTGAAGTCCTAAAAATTAAATAAAGTTGTTACAATATTTAAAATTAAAAGACTAAAACAAGCCACAAAATTAAGAAACAATAACAAAGCACTAAATTTTGCAATAATACACATAGTTAACAAATTCCATCAATCAGACAGGGGCATAAACATGTGAATAAGTAATCTACCAATTATTAACTGAACATTACTTCCCGTGACGGTCCCAGATTCAAGATTGTCATTTAATTCAAAGACGTTCAATATTCTTACCTCATATGATTTGCAAGCAATGGTCATAAATGAACATTTAGGATTAATACTCGCTTGGAAAAATTCATGGCTTCTTAAATGGTTACAGCCCAAATATCTTCTGACTCCTAAACATAAAAAAAATTATATTTAAGGAATATGCAAACTAAAAACATGAACATGTCTAGTTAAAAACCTTCAGAATGTTATTGATAAGCTGGGACAGGATATTACAAGAATTAATTATAAGCTAAAGTTTGTGTGGTTACAATGCTAAATATGGTAGTGTTTACCCCATGTTTCAGCAACCACCCTTCTATACATGCATACTGTTGCCAAAATATTAGTAGCGTTATTTAAATAAATGTGACGTCAATCTTCTTATTTACCTGCAGCTAGATTTTAAAAAAATGTGATAGGAACTATGGGGCCGATATTTGTTTGGGGTAACTCCGACTAAAATGGACAAAGTTGCTCTTTTTCAGTGTGAGTAATCGTGATTCGGCCTTCTACAAAATAACACATCTTGAATTCTCAAATAAAAGAGTTTTCATATCTGCTAACTTACAGTGTCGATATATTCTAGGCCACACTGTTGAAACAACGGTTTATATATACTAGTTCACTGTGTCGACGTAATTTTGGTCACACTGCTAAAAATTCAAATTTAATAAACTCTCTATAAGTATCTTGCAGTTGGGGTACACAAAGTTAATTGTATTGGTGTACGTAACTTATAAACAATTATTTGTGTAAAATAAGACAGTGTATGAAACATTCAAATCCATCCTTTTCTCCTGTACCTTTCATAACACTTTCTTAATATAACCCATGAACCAGAGAAGCCCGTACACACACATCTGCAGTTGTTGGAGCCCATACACACACACGTCTGCAGATGTTGGAACCCATACATACACACGTCTGCAGATATTGGAATTTAGGTAAGAAAAACATGTACACATATTTACATACAAGGAATTTACTCCTATTTATTCGAGACAGAATCCGCACCATTATATTTGCAGTTCACATTGGTCCTTCTAACAGGATAAGCCACAACAGATACTGAAACTGGAAGGATACTAAAAGTTAATAAAAACTTACTGCAGTAAGTTAAAGGGAAATAGAACAGTGGTGTATCCTCTGGTTAAGATCTGGGTTTCGGAGTTGCATTAGCAACCCAAAGAAAACGTATTTATGAAAAACTGCCATGCAAGTAAAGCATGGCATTAGCCAGAGTTAAGTCAAAATTTAATAAATTCATATACTTTGCGTATATATTTTAAAATTATAACATTGTGAGACACATTTAGCTTCGCAGTTAGTCTAAAGAATACTTCATATTACACACCTGGTTAAAAAGGTGGACAACTAAAATACGCATGGACCTCACGGATCTAAATAAGTAGAATAAGTGAATAAGGGAAAAATATAAAATTAACTAAATAGGGGAGCTATTAAGTAGGATGTCATTTCACGAAAGTAAATTTGCTTATCATGATTCATGCAATTTGTTTTGGATTATCTATACTTTCAATTGTCTTAGGTCTTAATCAATTGCTGAAGCTCCATATCTTTATAGAAGCAAACAGCACAACTTTCCTATATTTTTCTTTCTTAAAAAAAACAGTATGGAATAATTTGAAATTCTAACCCTGGAAATGATAAATTTAAAAGGGACTGCCTATCAACACCTATTGCGCATGCGCAACCTATAAGCAACAATAGTAAAATAATTCAGTACTAGACTTCCACGGCCACAGTAAATATCTTCAGGTTTTCCGGAAGATAAACGTGTGTTGGCTTTTCTATTTGCCAAAGTATCGTCCACCATACCAGGAGACATTATCAAGACCTGTAGTTCTTAAAAGTCCTATCTATAGAATGCCATGTAGTTCTGAAAAGTGCTTGATGTAGGTGCCGACCAGCTCTAAAAAGTGCTTATAATAGAATAACATAAATATTTTATTTCTTGACTAGCACTAGTGAGAGCTACATGTTATTCTAGTATTAGCACTTTTTAGAGTTAGTCGGCACTTACATCTAGCACTTTTCGGAGCTACATGACATTCTATATTTAGCACTTTTTAGAGCTACAGGTCTTGATAATGTCCCCTGCAATGGTGGACGAAACGTCGGCAAAAACAAAAGCCAACACACAGTTATCTCCCGGAAAACCTGAAGATATTTACTGTGGCCGTGGAAGACTATGCATTGAATTAAGAACAAAAATGGATGTTTATACTCAGGGATGCCAGACGCAATGTGCAAGCCCCGCTCACCAGTAATTCCTCACAGTCCATAGGAGCTTTCAAATATCTCGGTGGCCAAATTATGTAGAAATTTTTAAACTGTCAATTAAAGTTTTGCTTTCGGTGCGTAGACAAAGTTTGCGGTTATGCTACATTACCCACTTTTATATTCTGTATTCCTGTTGGTCAACGGTGACACAATTTTGAACAAGATATTTAAATTCTATTCACAGACTTCCACAGTCATAGTAAATACGTATTGGAAAACCTGAAGGTAAGAATTCAATTCATAAGAATATGCTTTATTTTGTTGTTGAGTTTTAACAACTTTGATTAAACAAAACTGTTTACATATTAAATGTAATAGACTTCCACGGTTAGTATCTGTATGAATGTTGTTTCCGGTTTCCGGTTTCCAAACTCGGCCGGATCAAGCTTATATAGGCAAGGACTGGAGTGGGGATGTGCACTAGTGCATGATCGCCGCGCCC